>PVLD010002857.1:0-155308 GCA_004027595.1 Dinomys branickii
CTGGGTGGTGTTGAGTTTTGAGACTGCGTTTTGTTCCTCTGTTTTCCCATTTTTGGGTATCAGATTCAAAATGTGGAGCTATAAATTCCACAGACAGTTCAGCAGGCAAAGGTCTGCTGCAGAGGCTGCTCCAATGGTTACTTCTCTTTGGGAGAATGTCCCTTAAGCTGTCTGCTGAGATTTCTGCTTCTACTCCCTACCCCAAGGCCTGGCTGGGGCGTATAAACAGCTCGCCACCCCAGGATTCTTGCAGATAGGCCACTCAGGTGTTCCTCCCTGGGTGGAGCTCCTTCCCCCCTCACAAAACCCGTTGGGGCCCCTAAGTAGGTCTTCCTACCCGGGAGATCCCGCAGTCCTTAAAGCTGCTTTGATGTCTCTCGCTGGGCTGAGCTTCTTCCCGATTCAGGAAAAACCAGTTAGAGCACGCACTTAACTCACCCTGTGATCATGCAGACAGGAGTGCCATTCAGATGTTTTTCCCTGGATGGAGATTTTCCCCGACTCAGAAATCCCGCCAGCCGGTCGCTGTTGCTCCAGTTCGCGCAGCGCTGGTTGCGGGGGTGGGGTTCTGAGTGGGATCCCAGAACGCTGCCTGGTTTGGCGCAGTTTGTCCCAGTAGCGCGTTCTCTGTCGGGTTCAGGAGCTGAAGCCATTCTTCCCTCCACACTCGCTCTCTCGGCTGGTCGTCTTCTTCCCAGAAGTCCTCATTTCTGTCTTTATATTGCTGTATTTCATTGTTTGGGTGGTAATCCTCTGGGAGGTTCTCTCTCTGCTGCCTACCCGGTCGCCATCTTCCCGGAAGTCATATCACAGAAGTTTTGTAGTATAATTTCAACTCAGGAGTGTGATGTCCTGCTTTGTCCTTTTGTCCAGATTTTTTTTGTATTCTAGGTCTCTTCTGTTTCCAAATGAATTTTAGGAATGTTTTCTCTAGTTCTGTGAAGTATGCTAAAAGTATTTTGATTGGGATCACATTAAATCTGTGTAGCAATTTTGGGAGTATAGCCATTTTCACTATGTTGGTTGTTCCTGTGCGTGAGCAAGAAGTATCTTTTCATTTTTCTGATATCCCCTTTGATCTGATTTTTCAGAGTATTGTAATTTTCAGTGTATAGATCTTTTACTTCCTTCATTAGATTGATTCCTATGTATTTCTCTTTATTTGTGTGCTACTGTGAAAAGTGTGGTTTCCCTAATTTCTCTCTCCTTGAGTTTGTTGATTATGTACAGGGGTACTATTGATTTCTGAGTATTAATTTTGTTTTCAACTACAGTAATGGATTTGGTTATTAAATCTATAAGGCTTTTGGTGAAGTTTTTGGGATCACCTATGTACAGTTTCTTATCATCTGTAAATAATGATAATTTAGCTTCTCCCTTTCCTAGCCTTATTCTTTTTATAACTTTTTCTTGTCTAATTGCTCTACCCAATGTTTCCAAAACTATTCAAATAGGAGTGGTGATAGTGGACATCCTTGTCTCATTCCTGATTTTAGAGTATAGTCTTTAGTTTTTGATCATTTAGTATGATGTTGCTTGTTGTTTTTTCAAAGATTATTTTTATTGGATTGAAGTAAAGATCATCAATTTCAGATTTCTGTAGAGCTTTTAACATGCATAGGTGTTGGACTTCATAAAATGCTTTTTCTGCATCTATTGAGGTGATCATGTGATTTTTGTCTTTGTCTCCATTGATATGGTTTATTACATTTGTTAATTTGTGTATACTGAAATGTTCCTGCACCCCTGGGATGAATCCTACTTGGTCATAGTAATTTGGTGCTTTCTCTTTGCCAGTATTTCATTGAGAATTTTTGCTTCTATGTTCATTAGAAGGATTGGCCTGTAGTTCTTTCTCCTTCTCCTTCTCCTTCCCCTCTTCTCCTTCTCTTCCTTTTTCTTCTTTTTTGGCTGGGTCCTTCTGTAGTTTTGGTATGAGGGTAATGCTTGCTTCCAGGAATGATTTTGGGAGTATTGCATCCCTTTCAATTTGATTAAACAGTTTAAGTATCAGTGGCATTAGATCATCTCTAAGTTTCTTGTAGAATTTAACAGTGAATACATCAGGATGTGGGCTTTTCTTTCTTGGTAAGATGTTTGTTGCTATTTTTTGTATTTTATCTTTGTTTTTAAGACAAAGAAAACTGTTCCTGTGCAGTTCAGACTGCCTTTGAGCTCACTATGTACCCCAAGATGGATTCACAGTGATCCTCCTGCCTCATTCTCATGAGTACTTGAATTACAGGTGTACCCACATGCATCTAGGAATGTGTCCACTTCTTCTGTGTTTTCCATTTTATTAGAGTACAGGTTCTTGAAGTAGATATTGATGAGCTCCAGTTTTTCCACAGGATCCATTGTGATTTTGCCTTTTTTGTTCATAATTGCCTGAATTTGAGTGTTTTCTTTCCTCTTTTTGGTAAGGATGGATAAGAGCTGTTCAAATTTATTTAATCTGTCAAAGAACTGACTCTTCAACTCACTAATACTTCATAATGATTTCTTAGTCTCAATTGCATTAATATCTCCTTTTATCTTTATAATTCCTTCCCTGGTATGAGGTTCATGTTTGATTTCTTCTTCTTTCTCTAGAAGTTTAAGATTCAACATTAAGTTGTCTACTTGTGCTCATTCTGTTTTTCTGATGTGAGAAATCACCACTATAAAATTTCCTTCTTAGAACTGCTTTCATTGTATCCCTTAAATTCTGATACATTGTATCAGCATCATCATTTAACTACAATACTGTTTAATTTTTCTTCTTTAATTTCATCTTTAGTTATCCAGGAGAATGTTCTTTAATTTCCTTGTATTTAAGTAGCTTTTGTGGATTCTTTTGACATTTCCATTTTAATTGCACTATAGTCAGATAATATGAATGCAATAATTTCAATTCATTTGCATTTTACTTAAGCATGTTCTACGGGCAAGTGTATCATCTATTCTGCAGAACATCCTGTGTGTAGCTGAGAAGAATGTGTATTTTGATACTATGAGGTGGCACAGTGTAAACATCCATTAAATCCATTTTTCACAGGTTTGGTTTAGTTCTGTTATTTCTTTGTTGATTTTTTGTCTAGTTGATCAATCTATTTGTGACAGTGGAATATTAAGTTTCCTCATTTCATTTTTGTTAATGCTTGTTTGATTCTTCATGTCTGTTAATTTTTATATAGTTGGGTGCTGCTGGTATTTGGTTCATATATATGTATAATTGTTACCTCTTCTTGGAGTTTTCTTTTGATAAGTATGTAGTGACTTTCTTTGTCTCTTTTGATAAGTCTTGGCTCAAAGGTCATATTGTTTGCAAATAGAATAGCTGCTCCTGCTTTTTCCTGGTTTCCTGTAACATGAAATATTGTTTTCTATCCTTTGGCTTTAATTCTATGAATTTCCTTTTTAATTAAATGTGTTTCTTGAATGCTACATATTGCTGGATCTTTCTTCTTGATCCATTCTGCCAGTCTGTTTCATTTGATTGGTCCATTAATGCCATTTACATTGATAGTTGTAATACGTGTATTGGTTTATCCTTCTCAGATTGTTTCCTATTGTTTTTTTCTCTGTCTTTCCTCTTTAATTGCTTGCCCTTCCTGGTGGCTTCTTTCTACTGGTGTTCTTGTAATTGTAGTGTTAATCTAATCATACTAGAAAAGTTTTGGTTGGTTAGCTTCTAGTTTTGGTGATAAGATTGTTTCCATTCTCAAGGAAAATAACAATAAACCTAAGGTTTATTTTGAAAGTTTTGACTCCTGAACTTAATGTAGATCAAAAAACAACAGCCAGAGAGTTAATCTCTATTAATTTATTTCAGAGATGTAGCAGTAAGTCTCTCTTGGGCATTCCCTGGGTAAAGCACTGGAATTACAATTGTTTCCTGAATAGAGGCAAGGAGAGGCCTCAGCCGCACAGTGGCATTCAGAAAAATGGGGTAATGTCGGGGAGTAAGACATTCCTCTCGGGGAAGTGATCAGAAATTTAACAAGAGAGAATGTCTAATATTCAAGCTTGACTTGGAAAACTCAATATCCATTAAAAATTTCTAATTACAGAAGGCAGTGAATTGGTATGTCTTGTGAGAAAGTATGCTAGAGAAGAAAAAGTAGTCCAAGACAGCAAGAACTGATGATATGAAAAATGTAAGAAGAGGATTTGAGAGTAGAATAAATAGATAAATTAAGTGGCCTCACTTTGTCCATTCCAAATACCAGAGAGGGCATCTCTCCTTCCACTGCACCTTCAAGGAAAATGGAATTACTTGTTTATGCTTTAAATATGTCAGTAGAGTCACTCACGGGAGATATAGGCCTTTGGATTATTGAGGGATCTTGTTTAAGATACCTATATTATGTACCTGAAGAAACCTGTAATCTAAGAAAATATATTATAATTTTTAAATTTTATGGATGGTCACACTGGTGGCAACTTACCTAGTTACCTACTTGATAACGGTATAAGTCCATGTGAAAGACTTCTGATTCCAATGTACAAACCAATCTTATCAAACATCCTTTGAGATAGTAAGTGGTGTTAAATGCACACACAATTATACATTAGATGAATAATAAATGCTCTCGACAACTGTAGAAAGAAAAAAAGGAACTGATATTTGGAACAGGTAAGTCCCAGTATATCTTACAAAGAGGAGGTAGAATGAAATGATATACAAGGATATATAAAGAACACATTCAAAGTTAAACATCTCTTCCTAGATTCAAGCTAAGAAAGGTACAATTTCTTAGATACATTTTTAATTTGGAAAAATATTACTCACATTTGCAGAGAGTACTACTATTTATTTTATATAATATATAGGAAAGGTTTGTTGTGTTATTACAGTGTAATCCAAGGTCGTGCTTTTCTTTGTGATCAGAATTCATGAATCAAGTCCAAGTTAATAACGGAAGTCAGCATTTCCTAACTACATTCAGGGAGAATCTTAAATTATTCTGAATACAATGCTGTTATGGGTTTCTCCCACGGCTTTTGCTCACACTTGATGGAGAAATGGAAAACAAAGTGCAAAAATATGGTGGAGACATGGGGGGGGCAGGAGTTGTGACCATGCATGAGCACTACGTTTGTATATGATATGATAGTTATCTTTGCATGAGGTTAAAGAATGAAACTGTTCCTCATATTTGCCTTAGCAAGTTCATACATGTTTCTTGAACTGAAAAGATTGAGAACAGCTGATTTGCAGTCATGGGGAAAATGTGACTTAAATAAAAGTAACCAAGATTTTATTTGCATGCAGTCAGTGGGAAAATATGGTTTCAGCACAAGGTACTTATTCCTTTAACTGTTTTCCTTATAAAAATGTGTGTAATGGAAGTAACTTTATATTTGCTTTGCTAGATCATAAAGTATGAAAGGGAAAGATTTTCCCATGGTAAAAGGCACACTAGCATGGTTTTAAAGAGACATGAATGTTAATACAGGTTCATGCATAAATTTCTCTATATAATGAACTGTTTGATATTATTAACTAATCTAATGCTCATTCTCTCATTCATTAACTGGATTTTTAAAAAATGAATAATCTTTTGAGCTCTGAAATTGTGAGTTCTTTAATGGTTACATTAGACAGTAAAACTGTTATGGTCAAATGTTACATATTCAAAATATTCACTTCAAAAATTATATAAAATGTTGTTACTTATTATTCATTCCAAACATCAATAAATATTCACTGCAGACTGACGATGTGCCAGCCATTGAATTACCTCTTAGGGACTAGAAAAAGTAGGAAAACAGATCTCTGCTGTTAATGAGTTCACAGTTTCTTGATAGACTGCCTGCAAATTAATTTTACTATATTTAGAAAATCCTTCTCAAACTATATCACTGAAGGTGATATCATAACAACATAAATTGTAACAGGGAAATATTAAATTTTAAAATTTAACTGTAACATTATGAATGAATAAGCCTCATAATTAATAAAGAAGAGCTGTTACAAAACACTACAAAGTCTAAGCGGGTAAAAGGATATGGAGAAGTTCAGCCAGTATGAAATGAGCCTACAAATTTTGTCTCATTGCTTAAAATTATGAGACAACCTAAATATGGGGGGAATTCTGATCATGAAACCAAGCTAACTCACTTCTTCGTGACTAATACTCTATTTCTGGAAAATATGCATTTCAAAGCATCATGAAGAACTAAAATTATGAAAGAAGAATTCATAGGTCTGAAAGCTCAGCTGGTCTGAGGTGAAGAAAAGAATGTGAGGTTTGAAATACTGAAGTAAATTACTCTAGGCATGAACTCTGGGAAGTGAAGGCCATACCCTAGAATGACCCTTTTTGGGTACAGGAAGTACTAAATATTACTATTTGTGACATTTTAGCTTCATATCTTTATTTTTAATCATAACTTTGCCCTACATACGAACATTTTTAATGAAGATACTTGGCTTTAAAACGCTTCATCATTTTTAAAAAGCAAATTTGTTATATGTTACTATTAATTAAGAGCTCACTCTTATGGTACATTATCAACATAATCACACTTCTAGGAGGATTATATGCCTTTTAAGAACAGCAGTAATATGCATTTAAAAATAATGGTCTTTTTGAACAACAAAATAAATTCTGTTAGCATACTCATACACTACTGAAATTTATATACATATATATAATGCTTATATATAAATATATATAATCATTTATTTCCTCCTAAGCTTTCAAAGTGTGATAAATATATGACCATAGAAAATTTTATTTTGAGAGCTTAGCCTTGAGTTAGACAAATATTTTCAGTTACTACTCTGAGTCAAATCTCCTGTCTAATTTAAATTAGTGGTACTGAACTATCATCTCTGTAAGAAAAAAAATAAAGTTAACACATCTACAGGACAGAGTAGCTTGCCAAGTCCCACTGTCTGGAGGCAGGCTGCCCAAACAAACAAAAAGTAAATAAATAAAATAATTAATGTCAGTTTTAGCTATCTGTGCTGAAGCACAGTGTTACTCTTTGCTTGAATGGTGCTAGTGGAAGAAGTTCAAAAACAGGAAATAGAAGGGGAAAAAAGAGGCTCTTTCATGAACTACTGACTCTAGACACCAAACAGCCTCTAACTCTGAATTCTCTGCATGGAAATATGCTAATTTACTGTTACACTGGAAAAATTAAAAGCATGTAGTAATTTAATAGGCTAATATAACTTTAAACATAAAAGTTTCATCTTTTAAAATAATCTTTGGCTGTCAAGGTTTGTCTTCTAGAAGATCCCAAGAAAATAAGCTCTTTATTACCAGTCTCTCTTAAACAGATGCAGTTTCCCAGAGATGGAAAATAGTCTGATTTCACAGTCAGATGAGGAGTCTCTATGCTTATAGTTTTAAACTCCTGTATTTTGATAAAGACAAAAAAAGTGGTAGAAGAAAACGTACATTTTTGTTTCTGGTTTCCATGAA
The DNA here is from genome assembly GCA_004027595.1 of Dinomys branickii. Lineage (NCBI taxonomy): Eukaryota > Metazoa > Chordata > Mammalia > Rodentia > Dinomyidae > Dinomys > Dinomys branickii. The sequence goes on from PVLD010002857.1 coordinate 7,422, forward strand.
ATTTCCTAAATTTTTTTAAGTTCCTTAAATGGAAGGGTAAATGCAATTTTAGTGCCTTGCCTGTTTTTAATTTTTTCCATCCTACTTCAGCTGACTACAAGCATGAAAAGAAATCTAAAAGCTATTTCACACTACATGTACTGTGAGCAGGGAGTGGAGTTAGTGGTTAGAGTGGGACTTGTAGCTCAATTTCTGGAGTTCTATTTCTGGCTCAATCCCTGGCAAACTCTGTGGCTTGTTGCTTATATAGTGCTACATAGATTTACCTATCAGAATTGGGAGTTTGAATGTTCTACACTTCTAAAATGTAATATTAGAAAGTTGCATTTGATTCTCCATGTTTTCATTTTAAACTTATCTTCTGGGTCTGCCTTTTGATAGAATCCTTAAAACATCTTACACCCAGGTTTCTCCTCAAAATGGTGTCCTATACTTCCCATGTGCAGTCAACAGGAAGTACTGAAATTATGCTGTGCTTACAAGTCCAGCCCATAGCACTTCGTATCTTCCTCAGTGAAGTTCATTTAGTTCTGAGAATTAAGTCTCCTCTGGCTAACTTAGGCTGAAGAGAAGTTTATTTGAAAGGGTTCAGCAGTATCCCTCATATTCCAAGCAGAAATTGATCAACCTAGCATTAGGAAATATAGAATTGGGGTTGATGCTGGTTCTTAGCTGAAAGCATTCGTGCACCACTGCACTACTGTCCATAGTGTGATTCTGTTTCCATAGTAGCACATAACCTTTACCCTAAGCTCCACACTCCAAATTCACAGGGAAACACTCTAAGACAGGTGCACTAACATGGGAAGTTTCATCTCTGGGTCAGTTCTCTGACTTCTCAGTTTCAGGTCTCTTGTTTGTTTGTCTTGGATGCAAAACTACAGAATTCTACTCAACATTTATCCAATTTTATAGCATATTATTTGCCTTCCTATTAGGCACCATATGCTATGGTTAGGGTTTTGAATACATGAAATATAATGGCAAGATTAGAGTCAGAGAATGTGTAGTCTATGTAGGCAAGAAGATAAGTAAGAGCACATTGCAATATACAAGACAGTTTTGAAAAAATTATATAAAAGGAAGAAATATAAAGACAGGAAATGGTAACTCCCCCTGAAAAGATAATTAAAGTTGCATTAGATTTACCCTAGGCTGCAAGTAACAAAACAAAACAAAACAAAACAAAACAAAAACATAGCCACTTAAACTAAGGAGTATCTTTATTTTTAAGTCATGTACTTAGAATTCTGAAGGTGTGCCCTTGTTTATGTTAGGTCTGAAGTTCAGTGAATGATGTCAAGTTCTTGCCCTGAGTTCCAAGATGGCTGCAAGAAGTGAAGAAGTTAGCTATGGCTGTTCTTTTTATCAGAAAAAGTGAAAGCTTTTTCCAAATATCTCAGATTGGCAAATGCTTATTTCTCATGATCACTGACCATCCAAGATTATAAGGGTAATTTGTTTAAAGAGTATCATTCCTAAAGCCCTCAGAGACATTACCACCGCTACCTCACATACTGAGGAAACCACCACAAGTCTTTTTTCTAAAATCTTTCCAGCAGTTGAATTATCTATACTTTCTTTCCCTGCATCCTCTGTTCATTTGCGAAGTATACACTTGTGATCTAGGAACGTTATATATTTGTTTGCACATACTCCAACTACTCTTTCTGCACAATGTATATGGTTTTTCTTATCCTTCTAATATTCATAGATTGCCCTCTTGTCTTTGTCTGAATGAAGCTACATCTCTATCTTTCCATGTTCAAACGTAGGAGATAAGGTTAATTCTTCCTTGTTCTTCAATTATTGTCTGTGCATTAAAAACACAGGTACATAGAGACTTGCACCTTTGGAACTGCTTACTGCACCTTTCCTCTTTATTTTGATGGTACACACCACCCTGCTTAGTCAACATGCCACCATTGATTTAGGATGGTCCTCTCCATTTTATCTTCTGCTTTCATCCAGAATGGGTTTGTAAATTTCAAATGAATAGCTAATCTAACACATTGCTTTAGTCTCATTTTTAATGATACATTAACAATTATAATTCATATAGTTTATAGTATTGCATACTATATATACTATATATATTAGTGTATTGTTTTTTAAAGTTTAAATATTATAATTATACAAGTGAAAAAATTTTAGGTGTAGAAAAGCATAATAAATTTATCTTAACACTGAACCTGCTGCATAGGAAAAAATAAATAGTAGTGCTTTTATGGTTTTTAATCTCTAGAGAACAACTTCAGGGCCACATCTTAGATCTTAGGGTCCAAAATTACTTACTTTGTGGGATGTTCAATTTAAACATCTCACTTTCTTGTTATATGAACTCTTATTTTCCATCTCTTTCATTAAGCTATTCATTGTACAATTTGTTATCATTTGCAGAAACATTGATACTCTAGATCTTATTTTGCCCTTATTAATCTTTTTTTTTTTATCATAATTCTCTTATTCCAGTTTAAATTTCATGTCTTCAATATAAACCATTTTCTTTCCTGTATCCTCAACACCATTGCTCAGTTTGATTTTATAACATTGTAGAAAAGATTTTAATCTCAGAGGCCAGCGTTCCCATTCATAAAAACCTGAATTGGTACACCTTGAAGCAGTTTGCTAAAAGTCGGGTGTGAGGTATTGGGCAAAAGGAGCTCTGGTAAATAGACCCGTGGTAGTAAGGGATGGATGAGTGGAAGGGTTCTGAAGTTGTGTGAGTGGGTCTCAGTCTTGTAGAGAGCTTGTGTCTCTAGGTTCTGAATTTCATGAGGTCTCCCAGGTTTCTTTACCACTTGAGGTGGGACAGGATGGCTATGTCATGCTGGACTTAACATTTTCCCTTCCCCCACTCAGTGGCCCATCCATGCCTCACAAAATTCAATAGTGTAAGCTCTGGTAAAATAGCATAGTAGTCCATTTTCTGTAACTGTAAGAAAATTTCCTGATGACATCTGCCTTATAAAGAAAAGAAGTTTATTTGGTTTACTATGCTGGTGAATATCCAAACAGCATCACAGTGGCCCCCTGGTTGTGTTACATTATGGAAACAAATACAAAGTAAAGTAGCCCTATGTAGAAGGAGTCAAGCGTGTAATATAGTAATCCATTCTTAGGAGAGCTAACTAATTCTAACACACCAGCTTCAGTCCACTTTCCAAGGGGAGAGCCCATCACCAATTTATATTACACTGGGCCCTGTCTTCGAAGAATCCAGCCAACTCAACACCAGCATCCTGGGGATCAAGTGTCCAGCCCATGGATGTGTGGAGAACACACCATAGCCAAACCATAGCAAATAGCTTGTCTTGGAGATAGGCCTTTTTGGGAGGAAACTGAATTCCCTGGTCTACATTCCCTTTGGCCTGAGAAATTATAAGGACATATTTTTTCTGGACCTTCACTGTGAGAATTTGATAGAGATTGTCAGTGAAAAATTCATATTTTTATTAGAGTTTAAAGGAATGTTTTGGCTATTTTGTTGGAAAAGACGGCCAGGAGACTTAGGACAAAAACAGGGAGGACCAGCAGGGTGCTGCTGGGAGAAATGACAGGCTCTTGGGGTAAGTGGTGGCAGCAGACGGTGGAAATGAGGGTAGTGTAGAAACATTGGAAAGACAAAGAAAATTATCTGATACCTATGATAGAATGCCAGGAGATATTAACTTAATACATTGTGGCTTAATTAGTGTGTTTTGAAGTAGCCTATTTGAAAACTCACTTATGTAGATACTAAAACATATCAGTATCCCTGTTTTTGATAATTGCTCAAGTTTAACAGATTCATTGATTTCTATGTGGTATGAAGAATGAACACTCACTGGAGTTTTGAACAAGTGAGTTTGATTCTTAGGGGAAATTTTGCTGTTCATGTTTTTGCAAAATACAAAAAGAAAATCTCCCCAAACTACAGCTAGATGAAACAAGCTCAGCTTGTTTCCCTACCCCCAAAGTTTTAGTATTAAGGATTGTACAGACAAAGTTAGTGTTCTGAATAATTTTCCCATTCGCTAATTTTCTCATATATCTATATATATATATCTATACACACACATACGTATCTTTTTGTTAATGTCTGAAGTAAAGATAAAACAGGAAATGTGTACAATTTGATAATTATCTTAATTTTTCTCCTGGTAAGGTATCAAAAAAAGCATTTATAAATTTTATACTTTTTACAGTTACCAAATGACATTGGTAGATTTAAGAGCAGCAGCAATTCTCCTGCAATTATAAAACTTTTATGTACTGCATATATACAACACAAACCGAAAGTTTCCAGCTCCACTGATTTTTACAAAGAGAATGTATGTATAAGCAAGATCTGTGTAAGAATCAGCCTAGTAGCATAATCTAGATTGATTTCTTGTGAGATGTCCCTGAAGGTCTCTCTTAATCATTACTCATTCCTCAAGAATAATTACTATGCTGATTTCTTAGGGCATAAATTAGTTTCACCTACTTTTCAGTTTTGTTAAAATGGAATTATGCAATAAATATTAATTTATATCTTGTTTTATTCATTAATACCTTTGAGACATTCATCTATACTATTATATATAAATATACTTATCCTTATTGTTGTATTCTGTTATGAACCTATCAAATTTATTTCTCTATGGTATCATTAACAGAGATTTCATTTCCATTTTTAGATATTGTATACCTGTTCATATCTTTCAGTGAACACATTTGAAAGTTCTGTAATATATGTAACTTAAGAATAAAAATATGTGGTTAATTTATACTCCACTGGTATTGCTTGAAACTTGCAGTAGTATGGTTATTTAAAATGCAATACTGAATTCAGAATAATGAATTCTACATATTATTATTTTGATTGGTCATGACCTGGCCGAATTGGTTATCAGTAGGTAAAGTCACACTAATTTCATTGACTGTAACTTCTATCCTAATTGTTTCTGTTTTTTTCCCCCTTTGGAAAAGAATATCAGTATATGTTTGCAGCATAATAAATACATTCATTGTGGAGAACTGGTGCATCTGTATATTTCATCTTGATCCTTTTTACTTGTACTATTTAATCTGAAGTTTTCCATATGCACAAAATTTTAGTTTTCCTTCCTTGTATTTTATGTTTGCATGTGAGGACATGTACCCTCCTCTGTGCTAGGCACTAACCCAAAGAAGCAACCATATGTGAGAAGAGCCACTAACACTGATTAACAAAGTACAGTGAAACTGAACCATTACTTTCTCCACTTAGCGCCTTTCAGAGGGGATCCTGTAACAAGGTAGTGTTGCTGATTCCTTTATTAGTTAGAACATAGGATGAAACATCTGAGCTTTCTTTCACTGATAGAAATTAAAACTAGCTTCAGGAAATGTACAGAGTTCTCAGCACAGCAACAACATTAATTTTCCTCTGGGAAATGTTTCCATCTGTAAGTTTAGCAGTACTGTAGAAGAAGAGAAGCTGCCTAAAGGGCAAGCATAATTTTCATCATTCCTGGAAAAATTTGTTTGGAGCATGTGTTTTTGGATGACCGCACACATCTCACAAGCTACATCATAAAAATCCAATTTCTTTCAAAGTAGAATAGTAACTCAAAATGCACAATGGTGATTTATAAGCAATCACACACACACAAACACACACACACACACTCACTCCTAACTTGCCTAGATTCAGGGTCAGCTGTGAAAGACTTTGCTAAGAGATAGGTGAAATTGTTTTGAGTTAACTTCAAGACATACCTACAGAATGAGCCCACACCAAAGTGGAAGTAAGACAAGCGAGAACAGAAACTCTTCACAGTTTTTGCCAAGTTGAAAAGTACCTTTGCGCACATGAGCGGCACTTGTGTAGCCAGAGCCATAAAGTGAAAAGAAGGTGAAAGGGATATTGGCAGGTCTCATCTCAAGTTGACACAAATTCTGAAAAGGAAACAGAGACAAAGCAAAAGCACTGCAGCTCAAAGTAATGAATGAACGCTCTACTTTAATATATATATATTTTACACAAAATTTATATATAATTTACACGTATAATTTACATATATTTACATATAATTAATGTAAAACTCTACTTTTTTAATACCACTGATATTTCAAAATCCACTGTAAAACACAATATTAGGACACAATCAATACCTAAATTTGAGTCCAAAAATTTGAATCAAAGTTTCTCCTCTAGGCTTCCATATCTTTTATAGAGTGGGTACAGATGTAAGAATGTTCCTGTCAAACAGATCGCTTTGGTAGGATATTATTTATGGCAATGCATTAGCCTTATTTTCTAAGAAAAGGGCTCTTAAATTTTACTGGGTGATGAACTGTGATATAAAGCTTTTGCAGATAGAGAAGCAAACAGAAGTGTGGTATATGATCTAATGTATACATACTGCATACAAAATTGTATATGTCATGAAACAGTACTGGACAAACTGATTTTTTTCCACCCTCAAGTTACATGCAAAAGTTTAACTCATACTCAGTGATTTTTGTCCTGTGCTTTAGAGGGGCATTTCCATTCAAACCTTTAGAGACAGAGAAACTAGAATTTAGTTTACCACGGGAACCCACTACCAAATGTGGCAGATGACATAGTTTTCATGGTATGGGTTCATTTTTATGCAGTACAAAGTTTAAACAATAATTTTATACACAAATTCTACCTCTATTTTAGTACAAAATTTCATAAGTGATACATGAACATTATAATCCATTGTAAGCCACCACCAACATGTCTACAAAACCCAGATTTTCTTATACAACTTTGTTACTTCTCTCTCTGGATTCTCTAATCTTACACCTAGGAACTGCTGATCTACTTTCTGACGCTATTAGCTTGCGTGTGTATATTATAGCTATACTATGGAGTATGGACTCATACAGTATGGATGCTTGTGTCATTTTGTTTATTGGCTTCTTTCACTCATGCATTTCTGGGTTTACCTGTATTGTTGCATTAGTCAACAATATTTCATTCCTCTTACTTCTGAGTAATGTTTTATTATATGCATATACTATATTTTTGTCCTATACACAAATTGTCTCCAATTTGGGGCTATTATAAATAAAACTGATAATAATGTTTAGCAGAATTCTTTTTATGGAAAGTTACTGGTTCAGTGTTATTGGGTAATTACCCAGAGAAGTAATTTTTTTTACCTTTATTTTAAAAGTAAACAAAAACATATTAACAAACAGACACAAAGTAGCATAAGAATAGTACAACCAAAACTGAGTTACAGACAAGGTGACAGGGAATCAACAATGATTGTTGCATGACATATTGATAACTTCGAAGTGTATACTCAGGAAAACAGATACAGACATGCAAAATTGATTAAACAAATAATGATCAACTATTCCTTACAATAAAGTGACCTAAGTCCGTAGTACAACTATGTTAGATATGCTGCATATACATACATACTTACTTGCATACAGATAATTATGCCTTCCTTTTTCATTTTTTAATATAATTTTTCTTTTTAAAGTGTGAAAGAAAAAGAACTACATCAACAACAACAACAACAAAAAATCCCAAACAAAACAAAAAAGCAGAAAGCATTAACAAAGAGACACAAAGTAGCACAATAACAGTATAATCAGAATTGAACTATAGACAAAGCAACAGGAAACAACAATAGTTGTTGCATTGCATATTCATATCTTCAAAGTGTATGCTCAGGAAAACACACATAGACATACAAGACTGATGAAACAACCAGTCATCAACTATTCCTTACCATCAAGTGACATAAGACAACAGTAGAACCATGTTAGCCATCCTACACATATGTATATATGTACAAACATACATACATTTTCGCCTCTTTCTTTTCTCCTTTCCCTAATCCCATCTGTTCTTTACTTTTGAAGAGATTTCCTTCATGTCTCTTAGTTTCTATTCCCACCCTCAGGTTCTTACACCAGTGACACAATACAGTGCTTGCACATGTACGTCTGATTTATTTCACTTATGAGTATGGTGTCTAACTGTGATCATTTGCCTACGAAGTCCCCAAATCTGTCCCTCTTTATAGCTGATTAATATTCCATTATATAAAAATCCCACAGTTTTTTAATCCAGTCCTCTGTGGGTGGACATTTGGGTTGTTTCCATGATTTAGCTATTACAAATTGCGCTGCTATAAACATGGGTGCACATATATCACAGGGATATCATGTTTTCAGATCTCCTGGGAAAATACACAGAAGGGGAATAGCTGGTTTGAATGGAACCTCCAGACCTAGTTTGCCGAGAAATCTGCAAAATGCTCTCCACAGTGGTTGCACCAGTCTGCAATCCCACCAGCAGTGCAGTAGAGTCCCTATTTCTCCACAGCCTTGCCAGCATTTGTTATTGGATGATTTTTTCATACTGGCCAGTCTTGCTGGGGTGAGAAGAAATCTCAATGTTGTTTTTATTTGCATTTCTCGAATGACTAAGGATGTGGACATTTTCTCATCTATTTATTTGCCATTTGTATTTCTTTATCTGAGAAGTGTGCATTCATCTCAGATGCCCATTTCTGGATTGGGTCTTTGAATTTGGACAGGTACATGTTTTTTAATTCTTTGTATGTTCTAGATAGAAAACCTTTGTCTGAGGGACAGCCAGCTAGGGTTTTTTTCCCAATTTGTGAATTTTCTTTTTCCTTTGCTGGTGATTTCTTTAGATGTGCAAAAACTTTTCAGTAGGATGAGGTCCCAGTTATTGATTCTTTGAAGTGTTTCCCTTGCAGTTTCATTTTTGTGCATGAACTCTCTGCCTCCTCCTATGTCTTGAAGATTTTAACCTACTTTCTCTTCCAATAGGTTTAGAGTTTCTGTTTTAATGTTAAGATCTGTGATCCATTTTGACCTGAGTTTGGAGCATGGTGATAGACTTGAGTTGAATTTCAGTTTTTGGCAAGAGGCAGGCCAGTTTTTCCAACACAATTTATTAAACAGGTCATCTTTTTTCCACTGAGTTTAGTTGCCCCCTTTGTCAAATATTAGGCGGCTGAGTGTGTTTTTCTTTGTAGTTGCATCTTCCAGTCTGTTCCATTGATCCTCAGGTCTACTTTTTAGCCAGTACCAGTTTGATTTTATTACAGTAGCTTTGTAGTATAATTTCAGGTCAGGGATTGTGATTCCACCTGACTTGTCCTTGTTGCCCAGGATTGCTTTTGCTATTCTGGGTCTCTTCTGGTTCCAGATGAATTTGAGGCATATTTTCTCTAGACCTGTGAGGTATGCTAATGGTAGTTTAATGGGAATTGCATTGAATGTGTACAACAGTTTTGGTAGTATGGCCATTTTCACAATGTTGGTTCTTCCTAACCATGAGCAGGGGATGTTTTTTCATTTATTGAAATCCTCTGTGATCTCTTTTTTCAGAGTACTGTAATTTTCACTGAATAAATCTATCACATTCTTTGTTAGATTGATTCCTAATTATTTCAGTTTCTTGGATGCTATTGTAAAAGGTATGGTTTCCTCAATTTCTCTCTCAGTCTGTTTGTTGTTCGTGTATAGGAATGCTATTGATTTTGGGGTGTTGACTTTGTATCCAGCTACTCTGCTGAATTTGTCAATTAATTCCAGAGGTTTTCTTGTGGAGTTTTTGGGGTCCTCCATATATAGTATCATGTCATCTGCAAATAGTGAAAGTTTAACTTCTTCCTTTCCTGTCCTTACTCCTTTTATTTCTCTCACTTATCTAATTGCTCTGGCTAATGCTTCCAGAACTATGTTGCATAGGAGTGTGACAATGGACATCCTTGTCTTGTTCCTGACTTTAAAGTGAAAGTTTTCAGTTTTTGACCATTTAGTATGATGTTGGCTGTTGGTTTGTCATAGATGGCTTTGATCAGATTGAGGTAGAGGCCATCTATTCCTATTTTTTCTAAGATTTTTAACATGAATGCATATTGGACTTTATCAAAAGCCTTTTCTTCATGTATTGAGATGATTATGTGGTTTTTGTCCTGGGCTGTATTGATATAATGTATTACATTAATTGATTTGAGAATATTGAACCATCCCTGCATTCCTGGAATAAGTACAACCTGGTCATAGTGTATAATTTTCCTTATGATTCGCTGCATTCTATTTGCTAGTATTTTGTTGAGTATCTTTGCATCTATGTTCATTAGAGAGATTGGCCTATAGTTCTCTTTCTTGGTTGGGTCCTTCTCTGGTTTTGGTTATCAGTATAATACTTGCCTCCGGAAATGTGTTACAGAGAGTTGCTTCCTTTTCGATTTCATTGAAGAGTTTGAGGAGTGTTGGCATTAAATCTTCTCTGAATGTTTTATAGAATTCTGCTGTGAATCCATCAGGGCCTGGGCCTTTCTTTGTTGGTAAGTTTTTAATGACATTTTCAGTCTCATAAATTGATATTGGGATGTTCAGAATTTTTGAATCTTCCTGGTGCAATTTTGGTAATTTGTACATTTCCAGGAATCTGTCCATTTCTTCTGAATTTTCTATCCTATGGGAGTAAAGATTTTCAAAGTAGGTATTAACGATCTTTTGGATTTCTTTTGGATCTGTAGTGATTTCATCCTTTTCATTCCTTATTGCATGAATTTGAGTTCTTTCCCTTCTTTTTTCAGATAAGCTTGGCTAGGGGTTTATCTATTTTATTTATTCTTTCAAAAAACAAAGTCTTTGATTCACTTATTTTTTGTAGAGTTTTCTTCATCTCCATTGCATTAATTTCTGCCCTGAGTTTTATAATCTCGTCCCTCCTTTGGGCTTTTGCTTTGGCTTGTTGCTCTTTTTCTAAAAGTTTGAGGTGTACCATTAGGCTATTTATTTGCTCTCTTTCTGTTTTCTTTGTATATGAGTTCATTGCTATAAATTTCCCTCTGAGGACTGCTTTCATTGCATCCCACAGATTCTGGTAGGTTGTATTTGCCTTTTCCTTTGTTTGTATGTATTTTTAAATTTCTTCTTTAACTTCTTTTGTGACCCACTGGTTATTCAGGAGGTTGTTGTCTAATTTCCAAGTGTTTATGTGGTTTTTGGAGTTCTCTTTGTCATTAAATTCCTATTTCTTTGCACTGTGGTCAGATAATATGCATGGGATAACTTCAGTTCTTTTGCATTTGGGTAGATATGCTCTATGGGCTAGAATGTGGTCAATTTTAGAGAAAGACCCATGTGCAGCTGAGAAAAATGTGTGTTCTGATGTTGTGAGGTGGTACACTCTGTATACATCTACTAAGTCCATTTGTTTACACTTTTGGTTCAGGTCTGTTATTTCTTTGCTGAGTTTCTGTCCAGTTGACCTGTCTCTTTGTGTCAGAGTGGTGTTTAGTTCCCCTGTTACAATAGTGTTATTAGTTATTTGATTTTTCACGTCTGTTAAGACTTGACTTGTAAAGTTTGGTGCTCCATTATTTGGTGCATAAATGTTTAGGATTGTTATCTTTTCCTCTTGCAGCTTTCCCCTAACTAGTATGTAATGGCCTTCTTTATGTCTTTTGATTGTTTTTGGTTTGAAGTTTACATTGTCTGCAAACATAATAGCCACCCCTGCTTTTTTCTGGGGACCTGTTGCATGGAGAATTGTTTTCCATCCTTTAACTTTCAGCCTGTGGATTTCCTTTTGAGTAAAATATGTTTCCTGTATACAGCATATTGTTGGATTGTGTTCCTTAATTCACTCTGCCAATCTTTTCCTTTTGACTGGTGAATTGAGGCCATTTACATTAATGGTTATAATGGTTGTATGTTAGCTTATTCTAGTCATGTTATTTACTTGTTGTTGTTTTCCTACTTTTGCTATCTATTTACTTACTTGTTCTGTTTGAGGGCTTCTTTCTATTGTTGTTCTTGAGATTGTGGTCCCTTTTTTCTCTGTCTAGAATATCTTTTAGTGCTTTTTGCAATGCTGGTTTGGCACTCATGAAGTTCTTCAGTTGTTCTTTGTTGTGGAAATATTTTATTTCTCCATTGAATTTGAAGGATAGTTTTGCAGGATACATCAGTCTGGGTTGGAAGCTGTTTTGTCTCAGAATCTGTAATGCCTCGCTCCAAGCTCTTCTTGATTTCATGGTTTCCGTTGAGAAGTCTGCCGTGATTCTGATGTGCTTTCCTTTATAGGTCATCTGTTTTTTTTCTCTAGCAGCTTTTAATATTGTGTTCTTTTGCTGGATGTCTGGGATCTTGACTATTATATGTCTGTGTGTGGTTTTCTTTGGGTTATGGCTCGGGTTCTATATGCCTCGATTAACTGTACTTCAGTATCTTTTACCATGTTTGGGAAACTTTCTGCTATTATTTCGGCAAATATTCTTTTTACATCATTTGTGTTGTCTTGTGCTGTTTCACTAACTCCTATAACTCGAATATTATTTCTTTTTGCCTCATCTTGCAGCTGTTGTATTGATTTTTCTTCGATCCTTGATGACTTTATGAGATCCTTCCTTTCATTATCATTAGCTGCCATGTTGTCTTCAAGATCTGAAATTCTATCTTTGGCTTCATTTACGTGGTTTTGCAAGCTTTCAATGGAAGTTTTCAATTCCTGGCAATCTCTTTGGACCTGTTTCATTTGTGGTAATTCATTCCTAAATTGCTCTTGTAACGTTTCCATTTGTTTCCTATTTTCTTCTATTCTTTTATCTATCTCTTCTCTATGTGTGCAGAACATTTCTTCCATTATAGTTTTCAGTTCATGTTTTGTCTGAGAGATTATTTCTACTTTAATCTCTTTTGTGACCTGATGGCATTGTTTCTTTACTTCGGACGTGAAACAGGTATGTGACTAATTTCTGCTTTAATCTGTTCTATGGCCTGATGGAGTTGTTTCATTACTTTGGACGTAATTGTTTCATAAATTGCAGTTATGTGGCTTATTTCTGCTTTAATCTCTTCTATGGCCTGATGGAGATGTTTCTTTATTTCGAATGCAATCGTTTCAGAACTTGCAGGTATATAGCTTCCTAGTTCCCCTATATCCTCGCATCCAGGACTTGTTCTGGGTGGGGTTGATTTCTGAGACTGTGTTTTGTTCTTCTGTCTTCCCATTTTTGGATATCAGATTCAAAATATTGAGCTATAAATTACCCAGGCAGTTCACCAGGCAAAGGTCCGTTGCAAAGGCTGCTCCAATGGCTCCTTCTTTTCCGGGGAATGTTCCTTAAGCTTTCTTCTAAGAGTTCCACTCAATAGGCTGCTCAGATGTTGGTTTGTGGGCCAAGCTACTCCCTACCCAGAGACCGGGTCGGGGAGTGTAAACAGCTCACTGGCCCAGGGGTCCGTGCAAGCAAAGGGGCCGCGCAGTTGGTCCTCTGTGGGCCAAGCTCCTCCCCAACTCAGAAATCGGGTCACGGCGAGCAAACAGCTCCCCCACTCAGGGGTCCGTGCAGGCAGAGGGGCTGCGCAGATGTTCCTCCATGGGCCAAGCTCCTCCCCGTCTCAGAAATTTGGTTGCGACACGCAAACAGCTCCCCTGCCCAGGGCTCCATGCAGGCAGAGGGGCCATGCAGATGTTACTCCATGGGCCAGGCTCCTCCCTGATGCAGAAATCAGGTTGCGGCACACAAACAACTCATCCACCCAGGGCTCCCGTGCGGTGGTTGCTCCACGGCTCCGGGCGCACATGGCACACGAGTCCAATTATTTTTAAAACCTCCATCTCTCTTAGACTCTGATCTAGTCAAAGCCTGCATGGCCGCCACTCCTGCTGGCCGCCATCTTGATCTTCTAAATATGAGAAGTAATTTTTTTATGTCCGTCCAATTTTTAGGAAACTACCAAAGATCTTTCCCCATGTATTCTTGTTACCAGCAGGTCAGAGAATTTCAATTGCTCTCCATCTTTGCCAATACTAGGTACAGTCAATCTCATTAATTTTACTCCTTTTACTAGGGCAATAGTGTTGTCTCATCACAGTTTTAATTTTCAGGCCCTTAATATTTGGTGTTGAGAATTTCTAAATGTAATTATTTGACAATCATACATACACTTTGATAAAATGCCTATTTAAATATACTGCCTATTATGTTTTCATTTTTGTGTTCTTATATTTAATTTTGAGAGGTCATTGCAAGTCTTTTATAACATAATTTATGATTGTTACTTCACCTTTTTAAACTGCCTTTCAGAGAAGAAATTTTAAAGTTTTGATAAAATCCATTTCATTCTATGGAATTTTCTTTCACTCTTTTTAAATCTAGGAAATGTTTTTAAACTAATGTCACAGAGATTTTAACAGTTATTGGATTTATTAGCTGTATCATGTATATCTCATACATGAATAATAGATTGTGAGTTGATTTTCATATGTTGTATGATGTGTTATTTATTTCCTTGGAGAAAAGTACCATGTAAAATTCAACTGTTCATATACAAAGTGTGATTGAAAAGTATGGTGGATGTTTATGTTAAGAGAATTCATTATACATTGCCATGTTTATGTTAAGAAAATTCATTATACATTGCCATTGGTCTCTCCAAATTACTCCCCCTCTCTTTGGACATACTTATCCCTCACTCTTGCCGATATGAGTATCTTCAATTGTGCTGTCTTCATTGTCCTGAATCTATTCAAAGCATGAAGCTTTTCATGATCATTTTCACTACGTGGAGAATCCAGAAATCCCATAGTACTAGATCTGCTAAATAAAGCAGATGAAGACACACAGTTCAGTGGCACTGGGCGGAAGCAGTCATTGTATTTTTTTTTTTTTTTTCACATCACATAAAGACACTCATGAAAGAGGACTTCCAGAGCTGCTTCAGAAAGTGACAAGCATGATGGGATAAGTGTGTTTAAAACAAGGGGAAGAATTTTGTGCAGTACTGATGGTATCTTAACTTTTAGTGTAATAAATTTTTAATTTGAATATTCACTCTATATTTGGATCACACTTGGTTTTTGTCTATTTCTGTATTCTGTATTCTGTTTCATTACCAGAATGACATTGTTTTCTTTCTTATTTCTGCATGCTACTTGAAATCAGATATTATATAACTTGAAGATTTAAAAATATTTAGAGCTTTCTCTTTTCTCTATAATCATTAGAAACAGCTTCTCAATATGGATTGCTTGTGTTTTGATTGGGATTATGTTGAATCCATGGGTCAGTTTGAGAATCAACAATAATACTGAGTCATCTGACCAGTTAACAGGGCACATTCATCCTATTTTCCCCACTTGATGTCATTTAGTTTTATTTTACAAGTTTTTCCCCTTTTGTGAGCCATACTCCTAGGTATTTCAGTTATTTTCATGCTCACACACGGTACTGTCTTTTAGATTTCAATTATTTTTTTGTTGCATGTACATAGAAATTGATTTTATATACTTGTTTTCTATTGTGCAAACTTACCAAACTTTTTTTTTTTTTAGTTCTAGTTTCCAACTGCTTGGAGATATTCTAGAGATTTTCTCTTTTTGGTTTTTTTTTCTTCTTTTTTTAATTTTAAAAGTAAAAGAACACAAACACTAACAAACATACACACAGTAGCACAAGAACAGTACAAAAACCAAACTACAGATAAGGTGGCAGGGGATCAACAACAGTTGTATTACACGTTGGTAGCTTCAAAGTGTATACTCTGGACAATACAAATAGATATACAAGACTGATAAAACAACTAATCACCGATTGTTTCCCACATCAATATGACATGAGACAACGGAGCAACCATGTCAGCCGTCCCACACATACATACACACCTACTCAGCTATCCTCTTCTTCCTCCTCTCCTTCCCTTCATCCCGATTGCTCTTTACCCTTGAGCAGTCTCCCTTCATACCTACCGATCTATAGGCTCACCTCCAGGTTCCTACACTAATGATACTATACGCTGTTTGCACATGCACATCTGGTTTACCTCACTTATGAGTATGGTCTCTAATTGTGACCACTTGCCTATAAAAGGCGGACTCATACTTAGTTTCGAATCTATCATCCTGCTATTTATTTATTGTTTGCGTGTCCTGTTTGTTATTTTTCCTCCTTTTCTACTTTCTTTGTGATTGAATGTTCTATTTTTCATTTCTTTCATTGATTATATTTTGGATTGTTCGATTGTTCATTGATAGGTAGAAGTCTGTTTTATTATATTAGTATTTTCATTAGCTTATAGTTTACATATTAACTCACTACAGTCCATTTTAAAAGATTCATTTCAATTCTCAAATATATAATATATATTCATATATTTTATGGCTTTATGTTTTTTAAATGAGGTAAATATATGTATAAAATTTAAAACCTTTACATAAGTTATAACCCCATCATACATTACTATTTTTAGTAAAACAATCACAGTTTTTAAATACTTACATAAGAAGAAGTCATATGTACATACACATATATAGATAGATAGATAGATATAAAATTTCTAGTTTTAGTGGGAATGTATATCTATGTGGATATTTACTTAACCTATATGAATGCCTTCCTTAACATTTCCTGCAGAATGTGTAGACAGACTGCAGCGATCATGATCCTACCTTTTGAGTCGTTCAGTCTTCTCCCCATGAGTTCATGAGTGGCACCACGTGGGTCTGGAATATCCAAATCCTGTGAGATGAGGTATAATCCCTCGGATAGTGCTATGAGGAAGTGGTGGAATCTTTAACCGAAGTGATGGGAATTTTAAGCACTGGGTCCTGAGAGATTTTAGATCACTGGGAATGTACCGTCAAAGAGGATCATGAGACCCTGGTCTCTTTGTCTCCTTCTGTTAATTCCCGGCCATGAGGAGAATAGGCTTTGATTCATCACATACCACCTCCGGGACTGCTGTGCAGTCATAGGCCAGAAAGCATCGGGGCCACTTAATAATGACTAAATCTCCCAACATTGTGAACCAAAGTAACACTGTGAACCTTTTAATCCATAAATTGATGATCACAAGTACAATATTCATTACAACAGCAGAAAACTGCCTAACTCAAGAGGGTTCCTGCTGCACACTTCTTCCTGAGAGCAAAGCTAACACGATGGACGTCATTTCCGCTGTTATGTTCCATTTTGTAACAAAGCTGATGCGACACCAGGCCTGTGATTACATTGTGCTATGGAAGCTGTCTTTTTTACAGGAGACTCACTCTTGCTTTCCTCCTGCCCTTTATGGAGCACGATGTCAAAACCCGAGCTGCTCATAAGAAGACAATAGGATAAACGGTTGGCATCTCCCAGGAGCTAAGAGCAGCCTCCAGCCATGCCAGCAAGACCCACAACTTCCAGCCCTAGGCAGTAAAGGAAATTAATTCTACCAAAAAACAAAATAATGTTCTCCACTGGACGCTAAAGAGAATTCAGTCCAGCTGACAATTCACAGTTAGATGTGATCCTGAAGTAAAAAAATCCAACTACAAATAATAGCTATAAAATAATAAAATAATAAAAAGTATATTGTTTTAAGCTGTTAAGTTTGTGGTGGTTTGTTATACAGAAACAGAAAATTAGTAAAGAGGGTTTGTGAAGTAAAATATTTCAGTGTTTTTGAACACACCTTTAGTGTATCAGTACTTTAAATATTTTGCCACAATTTCATCCAACTTGCAATTTTTATTGCTGTTAGTATCCTTACATGTGCTCCTCTGTATATAATTTTTTATTTTAAAGACAAAAAACCTAACAAAACAACCATGAAGACAAAACAAAACAACACGAAAACAACAAAAGTGATACCTGACCTCAAAACAAAATGATAGGAATTAACAATTGTTGCTACATTACAAATACTGTTAGGTTTATAATTTTTTTTTTATCTCTAAGCACTTTTAAGATTTTATTCTATTAGTTCTTTTGAGTAATTTTATTATCATGGGCATGGGTATAGTTTCTTTCTTCTGTTTTACAAGTATGTACTTGTAGATCATGTAGTTTTCTATTTCTGTAGCAACTTGAATATGAAAAAAGGTGAACATGCTCAAGGTTTTGTATCCCCTCTATCATCTGCAGAAAACGGAATCACATGTGTATTATGCAATTTGAAACTGACCCATCTCTGGTGAGTGGTCCCCTCATGTTGAAAGTTCTTTTTTTTTCCATGTTTCATTTTGGAGAGTTTTTTTCTATTACTTCCAAGTTCACTGATTATTTCTGTGACAGTGGATAATCTGGCCATTAATCCTACTCAGTAAATCTTTAAATAAACTTTTATTTAATTTTTTAAAAGCTGTGGGATTATGCAGAAATTGTAAAAATTGTGCAGTGTTCTCATTTTTAACACATCCAAATTTCTCTATTGTTAACATTTACAATAGTTTAGAACATTTGTCAAAAATCATAAATAAGTATGTAGACATTATTACTACATAAAGCTCCTACTTTACCGATTCATTTTGTTTTACCCTAATGCCATTTTCTGTCCCACGGTCTTCTCCGGGATGGCTTCCTGCATTTCACCATCACATCCCAGTAATTTCCTCTAGATGGAGGATTCCTTATTTTTCCTTGACATTGTTGATCTTTAGGATTTTGAAAAGTAACTAGTCTTTTCTTGTAGAACATCCCTCAACTCTGATTTTTTTAATGTATGATTGTACAAAGATTATGTACTTAGGGAAGGACAGCATGGAGATAAAGTATAGTATAATTTATGTCAAGAGTGTAAGCTGTCAATGTGACTTACATTTGAGTACGGCTGGCATGGTGTTTGCCAGATTTTCCACTTGAAAGCCCTTCTCCGTTTCTACCATATGCTGCCCTTCCTGGAAGTAAGTCATTGTGTGTAGTTCTATTTGAAGGTAAGGAATGTGTTTGTGGTTTTGAGAAAGGAATACCTATGTAAATTATCTGCATAGCAGCACTGTCTATTCTTTAACAGTTATTCAAATTCAATCATTTACTCATATCATTACAGTTCATGGATATTTACTTTGTATTTTCAGTTTAAGTCAATGTTACCTTTATTTTGTGGCTCAAAATTTCCAGCTTTGGCCATTTGGACATATTTTGTTGGCTCTTGTTTTTTTTGCCAGTCTCACCATTATTTTTTTTAATGCTTCCCCATTTTTCTGGCACTACAAAATGCTCCAAGCTCTTCTTATGCACTTTCTGGCCTTGAATCACTTGTTCCTGCAAGAATCTTTGGTTCCTTTTAATTGGGAATCATTATTAATTGAGGGCAGTGTGCCTGGCAGGCTTGTGTGTAATAAAGTCTGGTTCCAGTTTTGGTGTTTGTTCCTGACAGTTTTATAAAGCACCACCCCCCTTCTTTCCCTTTTGTCCCACATCTGGGACACTAAGAAAGTTCCCACATACAAATGGAAGTCTTAGAAAAGTCAAACCGAGCAAGGTCCATGTATTCCTTCTGTGTGCAGCTGCTATGGATCACCCACCACCAGGCTCCAACCACGATAAAACCGAAACCTCTTTGCAAACTCAATCTTTTCTGACCTACTTGAGAGTCTGCCTTTCTGTCCCTCGAAAGCTGCTTTCTTTGACTAGTGAGCTTTTTTATATCTTCTTGGAATATGAATAGAATCATCAGTCTCAACATCCAAGTCAAGTTCTGTTTAAAGAATTGATTCTATTGCTGAACGGGGCAACCACAAGACATTATTTCTGCTGCAGTGTTATTTCTCCTAGGCTGTGTTTACTGAAACAAGCAAAGAAATAAGTGTTCATGCACTAACCTGTGTATATACGTATGTCTGTAAAATGACAAAAACATGTACATCCATTTGCACCCACATGAAGTAAAACATGAACTCAAATTGATGTCTTCCGAGGCCAAATCAGTAATAGACATAGTGTTTGCGTCTCCACGTCCTTTCTTGTCCTAAACCTCCTGCTGCAGTAGCGAGAAGTTTGGCCTCACATTCACCATATACTTGCTGAATTTTTTCCAGTACACATGTGTAGTGGTTTCTTAACCTCCACGCTATATATTAAATCTGTCAGATTTGGCATTATAAACTGGAATTCCTCCAGTACCCTAAATGCTCCTCTAGTATCCTAAATGCTTGTTTTATTTGTATAGATTGAGTTTAACCCTACTGTATGGCTGTATTAATTTTGATATCTGTACAACATAGTCTTTACACTAATGCAATGTCATATACAATAGTTTCATAATTCCAAATTATCTCACATTTCACCTAACCAAAACTCTGGAAAGCCCAATTCCATAACAACTGATCACCTCTAATTTTTGAATTTCAGAATATCAAAACTCTAAAATGCATATTGGATGTCTTTTCAGTATGTGTCCTTTTTAGACTGGCTTCCTTCATTTATCAATATGTCTTAAAGAGTCTTCTATCCTTTTTGAGTGATTCAGTAGATTTTTTTTTCTGCTGCTGAGTATTATTCCACAGTATGGGTGGTATAGTATGCTTTATTTAACCAGCAACTTACTGAGAGGCATCTTGGTTGCTTTCAGTACTGGAAATTTTTAAATATGAACAAGGTTTCCATGGAATTTCTTGTGCAAGATGTTGCATTGTTATATTTTTAAATCATTTTAGTAAGTACCTGAGAATGTGACTGTTGGAAAATGTCATAAGTCTATGTTTGAAAGAAATTGGCAGACTCTCTTTCAAGTGCATGTATCAGTTTTTATTCTACCAATAAGAAATAAGAGTTTCTGGGGCTCGATATCCTTGTCATCAATAGGAGCAAGTTTTATTTTATGTTAGTGTTTCTAATAAATATGTAATGATGTGCTATCATTGTTTTAACCTGCGTTTCTCCAGTGACAAAGAAGGTTGATTCTGTTCATTTCCATTTGACCATTTGATCATTTGCCATCTGTACATATTCTATTGTGAGAAATCTGTTCAGTCCTTTTGTCCATCATGAAATTTTCACTTCCTATTGAGTTTCAACAACTTCGTGGTTTTGTATTCATGTCTTTTTCAAATAATTTTGCAAATGCTTCCCATTATGTCCTACCTTATTTTCTTTACAGTATCTCTCATATATTGGAAGTCTTCGGTTTCAAAAAACTCTAAATTAGCAATTTTTTCTTCTAAGGATCGGGTTTTTTGATGTAGTATCCAAAAATCTTCTATTTTTCCTACAAGTTAATAATATTGCATTTTGCATTTAGAGCTCTGAGGTACTTTGAGTTAATTTTTGTGTAGGATCTAAGTTTAATTTTTAAGACTATTTTTTAAACATGGATTAAGAAATTTTTCAGAACTATTTGTTGGGGAAAAAAATGGTGCTTTTTCCAGTGAATGGTCTTAAAACTTTGTCAAAATTACCTGACCCTTCTGCCATATTTCTGGACGTTTAATTCAGTACCATTGAATTATATATCTGTTCTTTATTCAATACTACATATTCTTGATTACTGTCATTTTATAAAGCATGAAAATTGATAGTATGGGTTCTCAAACTTTGTTTTTAATCCAGCAGTTTTCCAATATCTACAAAATAGCTTAATTAATTTTACTGAAATCATGTTAAACCAATAGATCAAACCGGGAAGAATTGCATTAAAATATTGATTCTTTGAGAGAGAATTTATTTCTCTCATACTGTCTTTTCTCCTTAATTTTTGAAAGACTACTGTATATAATATTCCAGGTTGCCGGGTGGTTTTTCTTTGTTTTATTAATATTGTAAATATTTTCTGTTTCATTCTTGTTGTGGGCATGATTTCTCTCAAGTACCTTTTATGATTCCTATTCATATTCCTCTAGATTTATGGTGCTCACCACTGCACCAGTTTCCTGAAGATTTTCTCTGTTCTGTATTTCCTGCAGTTTGAATACTGCATTAGTTATGAAGCCTAGCAAAGTACCACCGATATTGGCTTGAAATGATAACTTCATTTTCAGAAATCTACGAGGTGACAACGCTGAAATCAAAGTGTCAACTGGATTTTTTCTCTCTGAGCCGCTACATGAGAATCTTTTGCTTCCTCCAGCTTCTGATAGTTTCTGGCACCACTGGCCTCCTTCGGCTTGCACTGAAGCTTTTAATCTCCGCCTCTGTCCTCACTGGCTGTTCTTTCCAATATTTCTACCACACTCTTTCCTGTGCATGCGTGTGTGTGTGTGTGTGTGTGTGTGTGTGTGTGTGTGTGTGCGTGCATTCATGGGCACCCAAATTTCCCTTCTTTTGTAAGATAACAGTGTTTGGCTGTGGCTTACTCTGACCTAAAATACATCCTTTGCTCCCTTTCCAAATTAGACCACACACAAACATCTATTAGTGGTTAGGAGTCAAACAGATGTTTTTGAGGCATAATTTTAATTCACAACAAATAACATATGCTTTAGTATGGAATTTTTTAATATATATCTCCATTGGTATTCTTTGAGCTTCTTGGAACATACAAAATCTATCCTGCTCATTATTTCTTCAAATATTCCTGCAAATCCTTTCTTCAAGTTTTCTAGTCTGTTATTCAAATTAAGCGCATGTTGCAACTTTTTATATATTTGACAGTTCTTGGATGCTGGGGAACTTTTTCTTTATGTTTTTATTTCTGCTTTTCATTTTTTTCTGTGTGAATTTCTGATTGGAAAGTTTCTGTTACCTTTTCTCTTCACAATCACTGATTTTTTTTCCCACTATGTCTAATTGTCTGAGGAGCCTATCAAAAGGGCTCTTCTGTTTTGCTATTGTTTTACTTCTACCATGTCTTTGCCATTTTCTTTAGTTTCCATCACTCTAATTAATTGCCCATCTATTTTTACATATTGTCTACTTCATTTTAACTAGAGCCCTCTGTCGATTAATTTTGGGTTAAGGAATGCCCACAGGAGGACACTATTTCTGGCTGTTTTGAGGGCGTTTCTGATGAGATGGGCGTGGGAGTTGCTAGGCTACGTGAGCGACACTCACCGTCAGTATGTGTAGGCACCTCCCAGTGCACTGCGGGTCCAGTTAGAAGAAAAAGGAAAAGGGCAGGAAACAGGTAAAACTGTCTCCTCCCTTCCCTTCTCCATCCCTCCCTTCCTCCTCTCTTTTCTCCTTCTCAGAGCAAGTGCCTTCCTTCGCTTCGGGACATCAGAATTCTCTGGAAGCCCTCTGGAATCCAAGGCTCTGGCCCTTGGACTGAGCTGCATCATCATGTTTCCTGGCTCTGAGGCCTTTGGACTTGAATTGAGCTCAAATCTCATGATCTCCAGTTTGTTGACGGCCTATCAGAGAACAGCTCAGCTTCTATAATTAGTGATGCCAGTTTCCCTAACAAATCTCATATAGCCATGCGTGGGTGGTGCACGCCTGTAATCCCAGCACTTGGGAGGCTGAGGCGGGAGGATTGTTGTGAGTTCAAGATCAGCCTGGGCTACAAAATGAACTCAAGGCCAGCCTGAACTGCACAGTGATACACTGTCTCAAAAAGACCAAAACATAAATAAATAAATGTCATATACCCATATCTATAGCCATGTTTATATTTACATATGTAACTTAGTCTCCTTCTGACTCTCTAAAGAACACTGACCAATACGAGCTCTGAGAATAGCTATTTTACTGCATGTAGTACCCCCAGGATCCGAGTCATACTGGAGTCTAATTCTGATGATCTCTCTTCAGGATGTGCTTATTTACCTGTTCTTGCCTTTTACCGTGACTTGTACGTTGGTATTGAAAGCCAGGGGTGTTTGTGTCAAAGTCACTGAGATAATCTAGCTTTTAGTGTGAAGATTCATGCTCATGTTGCTGGGGGGTGGTATGTTGAGTGTTTATTGCAATTTTAGGTACCAGAGGATCCATAGCCCACTCTTGTCGCTTGTTATTGGCACTTTCTGTGGACAGAACACTGGGGAGCTTATGTTACATTAGTCAGTTTCAATCCTCTACCGAAATATTAACTTACTGACTCTTAGTAAGTTTTTGGAACATTTAAATGGTAATTTTTACATACAGCTGGAAATGGACTGTGCAAAAATTCAAGTGAGAGCTTTTATAAGTTGTGAGAGACACAGTGTGTTCTTTAATCTCTAAATTCATAGAAAATAGTCCTTTATTTTGGAGAGGACAGAGGATGTGCAACATAATGTTAAGCCTCCCCCTCATTCTTCCAGCAACACCAGGACCTCTTTCTCCAATTCTCACTGAGAAATTGTTCCAGTTCTAGAGGGAAGGCCCAAAGGAGTGATTTGGAGTTCTTAAGACTGACAAAAATTAGCTTCTTAGTTTTAAATTGCCCACAACTTTTCCCCAGTCATATGGAAAATACATTGGTGTATTCTTACAAGCTTAAAGTTCCAGTGGCAGCTTCCACTTCAGCTAAGCAGATGTCAGGGTACGCATCTCTCTGGGTGTGTCCATCGTTTCATATTTTGCAGAAGTTGGCTCGAGAAAAGTCTTTCATTTTCTGTTGGTCCAGCAATTTGCTGTAAGTGGAGGAACGGCAAAGTGTAAGTACTTTGTATGAAGGACCTGAAACTAGAGATGTGGCAGAAACTAAATACAGACATTCCAGTTTGTGTATCCTGAAGTTTGACTTGGATCTTTCTCATGCATTTCACGTCTTTAGCTAGTTTTTCAGTATCTCAAATACAGTACCTAGCAATTGACCTTGTATGGCAGTATTAACATTTTTATCAGCTTTGAGTTTATTTCTGTCTCATTATGATTTGTACATTTTATGCTTCCTTGCATGCCTCATAACCATCAATTAGATGCAAGACATTATTAATTTTAAATTGGTGAGCATGTGCATTTTTATGTAAGTGTATGTGTGTATAAATATATATATATATATCTCCCTGAGCTATGGTTTTTGACAGTTATTTTGAAAGTTTTTAATCATGTTGGGTCTTTTGTTTAAAATGTGTTAGATAATATGAAATGAGAATTTAGTCTAGGGCAAATTAGTCCTGTACAAAAGAAGCAATGAAATATTCCATTTGCCTGGGTTTTTCTGGTTTGGGCATTAAGCATCTCATGTTCCTGAGCCCCCCTCATACACACCCAGGGCAGCCCACACCACTGCCAACACGAGCGCTCTTGGGTGCTGTGCTTAGTGCTTGGCCCGATGCCTGGCTCTGAGGAAGAAAAGACGCTCTTTGACTCAGGCTGCCTGCGCTGACACAGGCCTCCGCTCTGCATAAGGGAGCAGGCGCTTTCTCTCTCACTGCCAGTATTCTCTTCTGTGGATGGAAGTGTCTCTTTCTGTGAGACTCCCAGCTTTCTCCTTCAACCTAGCAGCTCCTTCATGCTTCTATGTGGCTCGCCCCCTTCCCCGGAACTCTGGAAATGCTTTCAGAAACAATTACAAGGCAAGAGGAACCTGCACCTCAGCTGTTTCTAAATTTCAGGGGCCACCATACTTTGTTTTCTAACGGTCTTGATAACTTTTGTTCTATTTATTTTTCTACTATTTAACGGTTTCAGGCTGGGACGTAAGTTAAATCGCTGTTGCTCTATCTTGATTGAAAGCAGAAATCACTCTATTGGTTATTAATATGATCTTGTTCACATTGGCATTCACCATTAAACATGCTAAGAAACTCTATAAAGAATTTTGGATGTTTTCACCACAAAGAAATGACAATATATGAGCATATAAACATAGATACAATGATTTGAACATTACCAAGTGTGTATCTATCAAGATGTTCCCTGGGACCCCACATATAAGCGCAAACCCTACATGCCAATTGAAAAACTAAAGAAAAAGAAAGATAAGAACTCCAACGCACCTCCAATGGAAATGCTTCTCTCTGTGCTTCTCCCATCCCAGCTTTTACCAACTTTCAGGCTACCACTAGATGACAGCAGTATGTATTAGGACGAGATTTAGGCAAAGAAATACGCTAGAATGAAAAATGTAATGAAAGCTTCACTGCAGTGTCAGGTAAATGCATAAACACTTAACTGTTTCAACTCTGAGGTACAAAAGGGTAAACTTCTTGAAGAGTTTCAGAAGAGAACTCAGTGTGCCCTGGCTACATAGAGATGCCTCCAGATTTGTTTCTCTGCCTTTCATTTCTCCGCGTTATCTGTCAGCACCCTAAGATGTCAGCGCAGCTGTTTGCACTTTGCACCAGCAACAGACCTTGACATCATCCAAATGATCCTGGTTTCGGAGCTATGGAGATGATAAGAACTGCGAGCTCATGGAAACTTCCACAGAGGCTGCAAGACAAGTCCGGAAAGCTAGGAAGTGTGTGTTGCACTATTAGGTGCCCTGAAAACAACGCTAAGGCCTGAAGATGTGCGCGAAGGCAAACCAGCAAGGCGATCCCAGAAGTTAGATGCACCGGTGCAGAGCTCAGCCAAGGGACACTACAAGCAGCGAGCAGAGACGGCCCACGAGAGGGGCTCGCACGGGCTGTGGCCAGCAGGGTCTCGGGGACAGGGCCGCTGGAGGCCCGCAGCATTCCTGTCAGGCTCCTGCACAGCCAGTCCACCTTCTGGACAGGGCCGATAGGGTTTGATGTTTGCCCGAGGGGACCCCCCCCCCCCCGCTTTGCTCCAGGCTTGGCTTTCTGTGCCCTTGATTCTCCTTTTTGATAGGGACGTTTGCCCTGGACCCTGCACCGCTTTCCAGCAGAGATTTAACTGGGCTCACAGTTTCCAAATCTTTGGTCCGTGGCTGGCTGACTCCAAGGCAGAGAGACGGTAGAAGGGGGCCGAGTGCGGTGGAGCAACGCTGCTTACCTCCTGGGGGTGAGAGGCAGCTCCGGCGAGAGTTAGACCCTCCAAAGACGCCTCTCAGCACCCACCTGCCCCCAGCGGGGCCGGCTCTCCCCGGCACACTGAGCTGTGCATCTACTGGTGCGATAACGATGCCGTGATCCAGTCTCCACTCCACCAGTTTTAATCCAGTCAAGCTGTCGATTGAAATTAACTGGCACATGTTATCCAACTGTATCTTGAAAATACGTGACTTTTAAAAAGTATTTGTACAGTGGCTCCTCACTACATTTGTCTTTAGTCTCAGTGGAGATTTTGGAATTGGACTTCGCAGCAAGGCAGGATCTGCTATGACAGTGGGGATTCTTAGAGATAGATTATATGTGTTCTGTACGGTGGGATTGTTGTGAACCTCGGGGGGTCAGCGAGAGGAAGTCATAGGGATGTCATAGCTCAGATCCAGAATGTCTGCCAAAGCCTCATGTGGTGAAGTCTCCAGCCTGTGGCACTTCTGGAGAGTCATGGGAATTTTAAGACAAGGCCCAGTAGGAGGAAGATGCACAGCTGACAGCACCCCCTGAAGGGAATAGTGGGATGCCACCACCCTCTACCTTCCTGTCGGCGGAGGAGGAGAAGTGGGAGTTGCCCGGCCAAAAAGACTAAGGAAAAGAATTTTTTTCTCTTGAGACAGGATCTCACTATTTATTTTGGTTTGGTCTTCAATTCTATAAAGCCCAGGATGGACTTGATCTCCCTAGCAATGCTCTTGCTTCAGCTTTCCAAAAGCTGGGATTAGAGACCTGTGCCATCATGCCCATCTGGGAGAAGAATTCTTTCATACAAAGCAAAACATAGCAAGATTGAAGAAAAAATTATATATATTTGACAGGAAGAAGACTGATATATCTCAATGACAGAGAGGAAGAGATATTGGTGCAATAAGGCTTTGGTAATCCCTGGAGAACAAACTGGGTGAAAATGTCTTGATCAAGATAAATAAGAGCAGGGGAAAGACAATAATATAAACAGAGTATAAAATTAGATTTGCTTTTAGAAAACATTTCCATAATGTCCTATGGAGAACAGGTTGTTAGTAGCCCAGAGTAGGCATTTGGAGACCATTTACAGAGTAACTGAAGCACCCTTATCAGGGATACTGGGAACTTAAAGATGAGTGTTGGTGACGAAGGAAATGAATAATCTTTGAGAGATGCTTTGGGGACAAAGCTGGCAATCCTTTAGTATAGAAATCAGGGAGGCTGTTGATAGAAGAGTCGTCCATATAATTTAACTGCCATGAGGGAAAACTATATCTGAGAAAGAGAAGGAACAGAAAGTTTTCAGTCTGGAATCTGGAAGGAATATGAAGTGTATCTCAGGCCAGACTCATGTGTAATAATGGAGACGCTTTAAAAAACAAGGAAAGAGCCCAACGGGACTATGAAGCAAGAAAATCTTGTGATACACATTTTAAAAGAACATAAAAAAGCAGGAGACTTAAATTCTAGGAACTCACATTCATGTTTTCTCCACTACAATATCCTGGCTCTGAAGTCTTAGACAGGTTACCTAACACCTAGATCTTAACTCAGAAGAATTGTTAGGCAGAGATTCAGAATACAGTTTGAGTCTGGGTCAGTGAATTTGGGTTCAAAGTTTTTGTCCCCAAATTAATAGCAGGTAGAAAACTATGTAAAACATTTTTTTTTTCATTTTAAAGGTTATAAAAGATAAACATTGCTGTGAAACCAAGTTTCAAAACAGGTTAGTAGGAGAGTAGGAGAGTTACAATAGTTGATACATTGCACATTGTTGCTTTTGTAGTAACTCAGGGTAGAAGATACAGGCATGATATCTTGTCTGTACAATATTAGCACAAAACTTTCTTCTTAGTGAGCTAAGAGAAACTAGCTGTGTGCCAATCTTAACTATCTTGTGTATACTTATACATTTTCCTCTTACTCTTTCTTCCTTTCCCCTTTCCCCGTCACAGTTTGTCAATCCTTTTGGACAGTTTCTTCCCAAGTCACACTGTCTACTACACAGTTCAGATCTTATTTACATGTTCATATTGTCTCATTTACTTTATTCTTGTATTTCCCTGATTCAAATTAGGGTTTAGCTGAAACTATCAGCCAGAACATCATTATGCTGCTATTACCTATTGCACAGGAGGTCCCATAATACTGCATCCTCAGGGTAGTGACACTTCTTACATGGTGCTTCAGGTATCCAAAAGGAAGTGGCCTGCTTCAGACAAGGAAAGCTTGAGAGCCATTTATGAGGTAGCCTTGTAACTTATACACCATAACTTTGACTACATACTTGATTGGTTGAAGTAGTCACAATTTTTCTAAATTTAAAATGAGGTGACACAGAATTTACTTTTGCATAGACTAAGCAGGAAAATAATTTGGCCATGTTTTAAAATGGCTACAACCACAAACAACAGTGAGGGACCGTCCTCACTGCTTTTAAGTTCTGGTATGCTTGCAACACAAAAGGTCTCTGTATGGCACCTAACTGTGTGCGTGCATCTTTGTGCTTCATGCATAAGTCCCACTTGACAAAGGTACGTGATCCTTGTAATGTCCTGTTGTTCCTGGATTGTTGCTGAGTATTTTGTTTCAGAGGTATCACCTTACAATTCTGCTCTCTTATCGTGCCCTTACTTTTTTATTGGTATGTGTTTGCAGCAGACAGCAATTGCACTGCCTGTGGGGAGACGGTGCATGTGCATAGCACGTCTTGGGTCTTTTGTTGTTTTTGTCCTCTTCCCCATCCCACCCTCCCATCTCCCTTCAGCTCGGATTCCCTTCCCTATTTCCTCTCATCTTTTATTTTGCTTGGTATCTGTATTTGGGGTTTCTTATGTAAGAGGAACCATGCAGTACTAAGCTTGTGCATCTCCTTTATTTCATTAGCACTATGGCCCCGAGGCACATCAGGTTACTTCCAGGTGACTCGTGACACAACATCACTCTGCTGTGTGTGAACACCACCTTTATTTATCTCTTCATCTATTAGTGCAAACATGGTCTGCTTCCAATATTTAGCAATTATGAATTCTGCTGCTATAAGCATATCCATGCCTGTACCATGACGTATGATGCCTTTAACTCTTTTGTAAAGATGCCTCAAAGGGGAATAACTGGATTCAGTGGACTTTCCAGTTTTAATTTTTTGAGGACTCTCCATACTGATTTCCATAATGGCTGTACTAGTTTACATCCCCACCGACAACGCAGAAGGGTCCCCTTTTCCCAGCAGCCTCCCCAGTGTATGGTATTATTTACTTCTTTATGATGGCATTCTTTCCAAGGTAAAAGGGAATCTCAGTGTTGTTTTAATTTGCATTTCTCTAACGGCCGGCAATACTGAACATTTGTTCATGTATTTATTGGTCATTTCTTCTGAGAAGTGTCTATTCTAGTTTTTAATTTTCAAGAATGCTTATGTAGTCTAGATATTAGTCCTCTATCTGAAAAACAGTTGACATTTTCTCTTTTTAAAATTTTTTTTTTTTTGGTCTCTCAACTTGGTTGATTGCTTTGTTTCCTGTGCAGAAGTTTTTAATTGGATATGATCCCACTTGTTGACTCCTAGGCCTATTTTCTGCGCCACCAGGCTTCTGTTCAGAATGTCTTGCCTCTGTCTATGACTTAAAATTGTAAAAAGTGATTTGAATAAACATTCCTTCTAATGAGACATACAAACTACTGATAGGAACATGGAAAATGCAAATCAAAATCCCAGTGACACACCATCTCACAACTGCTCTGAAGGCTGTTATTAAAAAATAAGAGAATAAATGTTGTAAAATGTGAGACAAGGAGGCAAAGCCCCCACTGTCGGTGGTAACGGGACTGTAGCCACTACCGGAAATAGTGAGGGGCTCCTATAAACACTGTACCATCTGCTGTGTCCGTTTGTACCCTTACAACGGAAACAGTACCAGTCCCTGGACGACATAGCTGAACTCCTGTATTCATTGGAGTATGGGAAATACTTAAATTATAAATGCTTTATGTTGTGTAGATATATGTACCTGTAGATATGAGTGTTATTCAGCCCCAAAAGGGAATCCTTCCATACATTGAGATATCAATGAAATGGAAGGAAACTAAATTAAGTAAACTAAATTAGACACATACAGGGACTGTATGATCCCATTGACATGTGAAACCTAAAAAAGTCAAACTCATACAAACAAAAAGTAGAATGGTAGTATTAGCCTGAGCATAGGGTTTGGGGGAAAGGAGGATGCATTCATCAAAGGGTGTAAACTTCCATTTATAAGGTGAACGAGTTCTGAAGATGTAACATACAGCCTGACTACTGACAGCTATAACCAATTGATTGTGGCTACTGTTCTATAATGTATATGTATATAAAATTATTTTGTGTGCCTTGAATATATTTTGTGAATATATACTAATGTACATATGTACATACAGTTTAAGTAACTTAAAATGTAAAAAATTTTGAAATTAAAAACTTTTAATAAATAAAATATGCTTGAAAATACCCACAAGCTTTTATGAAAATTTTCAGTGTACTTTAGGTTTTAGATTCAGATTTACTGTTACTCACTTCCACCTCTGTTAAACTCCAGATTTATGACCAAGCAGCCAATGACTTTTATGCTGCCAAAAACTGTGTTTTAAACTGCATTGCAGTCATAGCCTTAAAGGTGCATACAAGAAATTTGTTTTAATCTGAAGTCCTAATCCACAGCACGTGCTAAGTAGCAAGCTCTGCTCTTTTCGGTCATCTGCTGTGCCCAGTGTTTTACTTAAAGATCAATGGTTACAGTTAAAATATCAGTAAGGAGGGAATTTTGAATATCTGATGTGCAGACTTTTTCACTTAATACATATTGCTTTATCCAACTCAGTAAAATAATTTTTCAACTGCCGTGTACTTTTCATCCTGTGCTTTGAAAAATGGAAATATCCCCTTTTGGAGGACTGGCCATTGCAGTGCCATTTGTTAAAATGGAATTCCACACACACTTCAAAGCAGACAAAATCCTGGAATACAATATGTTAATGGAATGAATGAGAACAGAGAACAATCTACTTGGCAATGATAAAATATCTTTAAAGGTACTTAGGATATAACTAGATATATTACATTTAAAATAACAGTAAAAATATCAAGGAATTGAATAGTCTACAAAACAAACCCAAATTGATTATTTGGATAAAAAAATAGCATGATCTGAAAATTTTAAAATTAGGTATAACATTTTTAAATAACCTTTTCCAATGACATAGTAAATCTGCTGTAATAAAATCACTTAAATATATGTGATATCTTATTAGATATTCAAAAAAGCTTGGGACGTGGGATAGCTATCATACTAAGCAAACAAAAGCAAGGGACAGGGCCATTTAGTGCAAGTCTCATGATGAGAAATTTAGGCAAGATCACATGACATTACATTTACCCTGAAGATTAAATAACTGTAGCTCTTTTAAAAATTTAGAAAAACATGTATTTGCATCACAAGTTCTCTTTTGCAAAATAAACAAGTCCTCCTCTCTCACCCACCAGGGGAGAAAAAAGACAAAGGTTGTATAATTAAATATCACAGAACAATTTATTTTAGGTTTACATTTACAAATTGGTGACTTTGGATTTGAAAAAATTTAAAAATGTGTAATACCTAAAAAGAATTTCAAAAACCATGCTTGTAGCAATATTTTATCAAACTGTAACTTCTCCTGAAAACAATCTATTTAAATAAGAGTAAGAAAGAAAATAGACCCAAAGCAACAATGGCAAAGAGAAAGGAAGTAGATACAGCAACAAACACGTCATGTCCATAAAATTCTAGAAGCCACAGAATGGATGGAAAGTGTTGGTTGATGTGGAATCTGGAGGAAAATAAAACTTAACTCTGCACCATGGAAGGCAGTAAGTGAAGCTTTTATGCCAAAGAATCCATTAGTCTTATAAATAAAAGGCACCGGGTATCTCTGGAAAAGTGATATCGATAAATTTGAATTTTATAAGAAATACTGAGGCCCTCTGAACCTTGTGTCTATTTGGGAAGAAAACAGAGGAATTTTTCCATCAGTCCTGGTCAATGAATATGGAAAGATTGAATAAGGTCATCTCTACACAGATAGAAGCAAAAAGGAGGGTGGGTGTGAAATATTGTTTTTACGAACAACGCTAGACAATTAATTAAATGTCAGTATAAAATCCCTTCTGCTTTGGTCTCTCAAAATCCTTAATTTTGTGCAAATTGAGACTTGGGAAACTGAGAGAAAAAAATGATGACTTCTAGCTACTGTTATGCTGCTGTGCCTAATAAATCAATCTTTTCTCTACAAGTATTATGAGTTCTGTCAGCATCCGTTATGTTAATACATTGGGTGGAATTTAGGTGAAAACATCCATCTCTTCACAATTCTTAGCCATCATAAACCTATCAATCAGGAAACAGGGTCAGGGAGGTGAATGGCTTGGTGGTACGTCCCAGGTCACACACGTAATAGAAAGTACAGCTTCGATACAAATCTCTGTATGAAAACCTAAGAAGCATTGTCCTATTCACGTTAATGCTTTTGAGGTGGGAGCCTGTCGGGAAGCAGGACTTAGGGACAGGGGATTATCTGTGAGTCACAGCCACATGGGAAATATCGGGCTTTCATGGGCACAGCTATTAAGAATTACCTATAAAGTAATTACTTTACTTCAGAAGGGTAAGATTCCTTTTCCTTTAAAGCAAGTGAAGCTCTCAGGATGGTCATCTTTAAAACCAGCAATGCATCCTGGAACTGTTTGTCCTGATTCTCATTATATGTGTTCCTTTGTTGAGAGCCTTCTGTGTGGCATTCGGCATGACTATGAGCTATTAAAGCAGTGTGATTAGGCGTGCTGCCCGCTATCATCCGCAGCTCCACAAGCAGAGTGGCAAGTGTTTGGCTCAAACAGAAAGTAAAAATCAAACTGCAAAAACCACAGTGTGATTTCAAGCCTGCAAAGCTCCTGTTGCGGAGTAATGCTTAGCTCTGACCAACATCTGTCTTTGCTGCTTTTTCTGATTACCTTCCAACTACAGAAACCACAGGAATTGACTGCAGGCAAACAAAACGCTGGGTGTGTGATGGTAATCTCTACAACGACAAAAAAATGAGCCGGTCTGGAAAACCTCACCTTCAGAGACTTTCACTTTTTGTTACTGCTTTGTCATTTTTTCGTGAAATACCCCTTAAGTAGAAGTCAGTGAAGCTGTGTAATACAAATAAGGGATATAAAGAATAATCTGCTTAGAAAATCCAGAAAAACATTCTACCCAATACCGTTCCTTTGATCTTTCAAGCTATTAAAAAGAGTAGTCTTAAACTGCAAGTCTCAACTTCCAACTCTTGCAGCCAATCACAAACAGCTAAGCTTCGGCCGGTAAGAAACATGGGGTAAGAGACAGGCAGCCAACAAATCATTTCACACCCAAAATGGTGCAAATGCCTCGTCACAACACACCCAAATAAGGCCAATGCTTATCTATAGTCAATCAAGTGATTTCTGTATTTTGTGTATTTGGCCTGTAATGCTCTATGTTCACCTTGCTGGATAGAACTCTGCACTTCTGGTTCAGAATGCTGCCAGACTGATGAATCATTCCTTGCTAAATCATTTCTGTTAATTTATCTAAAGTTTCTATTTCAATTTTATTTTGAGGTTAGGAGAGTTTTATTGGAAATCCTAAGAGAAAGAGTAGCTCTGGATTTCCAAGAAGGGCCCTGAGTGGGTGGCCCTGTTAAGTTTATGGTAGCTCCTCACCAGAAAACACCTTAATGAGAGATGAGGTCAAAAGTACCATAGTGGTAATACATAGCATTCAAACCCAAGTTTTCCTTACTTTGAAATTTTCTAAAGCAGTTCATATAGTATTAAAGATTTCAAAAATTAAAAAAGGGAAGAGAAATCAGAGATTCTTTAAGAGCAAATTAGGATCGAATCAAGAGCATCTCTATGACAATGTCTTAGCGAAAGTCTTCAATTATTTTTTTCTCACATAAAAGACTGTAGAAATGACTAAGAATTATGCTCCCCCACATTCATGAGCCTGTGCACATCCAGAGATCAGTGTTGTGGAATAACCTCACACCTGGAAGCG
Organism: Dinomys branickii; assembly: GCA_004027595.1. NCBI lineage: Eukaryota > Metazoa > Chordata > Mammalia > Rodentia > Dinomyidae > Dinomys > Dinomys branickii. The sequence goes on from PVLD010002857.1 coordinate 42,051, forward strand.
TATCACATTTGAAACAGGGGTAGCCTTATGTCTGGAACAGCGAGCGTTACACAGCGAACCTAACTAAATGATGAATGATTAAACTGCTTTTTGTGTTCAATTTGATCTTCAGTAAATCCCACCCATTTGTGCCACAGTTTATGTATGGACATAGACTATACCTGAAAACATACAGAAACTACATGGTGGTGTCATCTCAAATACCTTGAGACCTTCTCTAAATGCTTTATGAGCCCATGATGTGCTTGCAAGCTCCCAGGCTTCATCGAAGAAGCATATTTATATTTCAACCTCCACTGCATAGATTTCTCCTAGCATCTCCATTGTATTTTATTCCATTAAGTTTTTATTTCTATTCTAACCCTATCTTCTTTCCACAGAAGCTGAATTCTACAGTATGCTTCAACAACTGACTGGTTAACTAACTTGCTAGAAAAAACTAACTACTATAACTCAATCATTATATAGAACCTCTTAGACCAAGGGTAGTGATTCATATTACTAAATACATGTAATGTTTTTATGGTTTATAAATTATTTCAAGGCAATGACTCTTTGCTTTATTTAATTACATATTGAGCACTATGCTAAGTCTGTAATAATATACCACAAATACTTGCTCAAGGACTGAGTGGTTTTTTGGCAGTTTTTGTCTGGTAGGAAATAGGATTGAATATAGAATTTAATCTTACGCTTCAATAATTCAGAAGAACCATAATAAATCTGAAATTAGTATATGTATTGTCAAGATAAGTATTTTAAAAAACCATCATGAATTTATTTAATCTCGTATCCATTGCTCATACCATTATTTTATTTTCTACATCAAAGAAAACCATTTAAAATGATGCAACAGACATTTTAGCTCATATAGTCTTAATGAAATTTCAACTAAAGTAATCAATGTGATCAATGTGCTTAGAAAAAAGTTTTATAAATTGCAACTTGAAAAGTACTTTTCTGAATATTTAAAATTTTGCAAACGATTAATTTAAAGACAACTTAGTAAACGCTTACAGTATATTTTTGAAATGCCTACCACAGTGTTAGGTTCTTTGATAGGAATAAATGAGTTAGGAGAAAAAAATTCTGCATAGATGGAATCTAGGAAAAATGATAGAGTTGTGTATCTTGGAAATAAAGATTATTTCTGCCTTAATTGGAGGTACAGTTAAATGGGAAGTCAGTGTAAACTATAGGGGATCAAACTGCTTCCTAAGCACATGGGAACTAACCCTGTGTCTTTTGAAATGAATATGGATACAGTGGAGGGATTATTTAGTGTTGGAGCCCAAGCACCTTGGCACATATACAATGAATAGAAAGATCAATATTTTCTTTGGAAAAAAGAGAGAGCTGTACAGGAATCTTGTTGCAGATTGTAGTGCAGCACAAATAATGTTAAATCAATGTTGTCTTTGTTGAATTTGCATCTTCAGAGAGAGAAAATTAGCGATTAGCGCACATGCTGTGCTCTCTGGGCATGCTAGTTATTCTCCAAAAATATGCATTTTATTACTCAAGATCTTAGGAAAAAGTAAATGCATCATTTCACAGTGTTTAGTTGAGTTTGATAGCGGAGCTTATTTACGGGAGTGTGAAGATTTAAGGAACTCAAAAGGAACTGAATTTCTCAGGGACTAGGAGCAGCCTGCGGTGTGAGAGGAGGGAAGGTGTGAATGGGAATCCCAAGGGAAAGGCGGCCTCTGCAATAAAGTCTCCGCTGAAAGCCACTGGCAGAGCTTTACCTGGCAAGGACTAGGGTAGCTGAAAGTACACAAAACCCTTCTGTTGACGCCTTTCTGTCCTTGCTGCTGCTTGTTAACTCTGCGTCTCGTCTCCCTGCTGGGCACATTTAGAAATGTCTAGAGACGCTCTGACTGCCGCAACTCGGGAGGGGGTGGGAATGCTTTTGGCATCCATAGACAAAAAATAATCCTGCCCCAAACAGCAGTGGGGCCCAGGTTGGGAATCCCTGCATAATTAATTAGCCAACCTAACCAGAAGTCAAAATTAGAAATGGTTAGGAAAGGAAAAGGCAAGAATTAAGAGAGAATAGAGGAAAAAGTGGAAACAAAGCTTTGTAAATAAAGAGGGGAAGAAGGGTTGAAGGCAGGGGAGGGGAATGGGGAAAACAGAAGAATCAAGATATATCACGCACAGATACAAATTCCCTGATGAATGTGCTCGTGATGTATGTCAAAAGTGTACCAATAAAGTTAATTGAAAAATTGGAAAGGGCTGAGGGATATATTTCACTAATATCAGTCTCTTTTTTTTTTTTTTTTCCGGGACCGGGGGTCGAACTCAGGGCCCTAGTGCTCAGCGGCAAGCACTTAGCCCACTGAGCTGTACCTCCAGCCCAATATCAGTCTCTTGCTGGCTGCGGTGCACACACATGTAATCCAAAAACTTGGGAGACTGAAGGGCAGGATTAGTGCAAATTCAAGGCCAGCCTGAGCTACATAGTGAAACCCTATCTCAAAACAAAAACAAAAACAAAAACAAGTATCAGCTTCTTAAAACTAGATAATACACAGAAGAGCAGAAGGATCTAGGGATATTTAAACAGAGAACAAAGAGAAATATAGTCAACTTTTACAATTTTCTTAGCTAGCTTGAGGGTCACTTGATAAGAATATGATACATTAAAGAAATTCTTGTTAAACAAACAAATGCCATTTGTTGTGATATTTTATGTTGCTTTGAAAGGGGAATTAATTCATAGTTTTGATCTAATAGTCAAAGCACCATCAAAGGAAATCATCATGAACAATACTCATTTCTTTAGTCAAAGTGTTAATGGCTTATTGAGTTGTCTCATCTTTGTAAATACATTCAATATTTTAAACTGTTGAATTAAGTTACACTGACATTAATTGGCACCTGATAATTTTCCTTTAAATAACATAAAAGGAAAAGATAAAGGCAGACACAAGAAGTTAGATTTCTGATCACAAGAAAGTGTCTTATGGAAGGGCCTCTTGGCTTTTACTAGCAATCTTCCTTATCACTGTGTAATTGCAAAATCATACACTGACTTTTTGTGACATGGCTTTAATTTTCTATGTTGTATCAAAAGACAACTGAAAGGAAATGAAATATCAATTACCTTCCTTTTTTTTTTTTACAACAAATACTTGGGAGTACCTGGGTATTAATCAGCATGCATTATTGATTAACAACTCATTTATTTCTGGGTATTAAGATCATGTGGATATAGTCATTGTGTTATTAAAACATTATCCAAAACTGGAATTCTACCTAGTGCCTATAGAAGCAATAACATAATTTTTAAGAATGTAATTTAAAGTTTAAGACAGAAATTTAGGTCTCCTATCAAAAGGGTTTGCTACATAATACAACTGTTATCTCAAGAGAACTATTGCATGGCTGAAAGAAGTTTCCCTAGTCTAAGCCAACCACCTTTGTTTTGCAACCAGTAATTCTTTCCTATATATTTAACCTTTATAAGGTAGACTGTGGTTGACGACACCCTCACCTTGACTGCTCTGATGACTGAAGAAGGTGATTCTGAGCCCAGCAATTTAAACACTACAGCCCTGAAATGGCTTATTTTATACCCTTAAAACAAACCCTTCCTGTTCCTCAATTGCGGTTTACCGTGTGTGAATGCAGACTCCATGGACGACTTGTGACTACATAATTTGAGTGCAAAGAGTAACGATTATGGCATGGAGACCCTCATCATTATGTTGCATTTCCGGTGTTTACTTTGCAGTAGCTGGCGGCCTGTGATTATAACAACTCATCAAAACAAACCCTTAAAGGTATCAATTGCAAAACCTATGTGTTTGGTTTTCTGCTTGGAGAGTTTAGAGCTTTGTTAGAAATCCTTAGCTTTGTTCAAGTGATATATAGGGCCAGCTTTGTACACAATCATTAATTAATTAAACAAAAGATGTCTTCAATATTTTCACACCACACTTACAGTTCTCCTCCCCACCCTCATATTGCACATGAAACATTTGGCCTGCATACCACATAAATTTTTGTTAAAGTATGAACCTTCTTGTTGATTTTAAATTTTATGAGGGCCAGGGATATAGCTTAGTGGCACAAAAGTGTTTGCCTGGCAAGCACAAGGTCCTGAGTTTGAGTCCTGGGACCAAAAAATGAATAAATTTTACATAAATGTTATATAAAATGTTTAAATAGTATGAGGGTACATTCGCTTATATAGTATGCATTGAATACTTAGTGTCATATCTTTTACTATAATCTTAGAATAACAGATTTAACTCACTTCATTCAATTTATGGAAAATGTTTACCATACAATCCAACTGGCAAAATGAGTCTTCATTGTCGCATCAGTTAGCCAATTTGATTTTGTTTTCTGTCAGAAATATCCAGCTTTATTTTAAATTCACATACAAACACATTGCTTTTTAGTTAACGCGTATTATTTTTGTCCGAATAGTACACAAACATATACATTCCTATGAAAAGCTCCTCACTTTCAAATTCTAATCCTAAAGCAGAACGTTGAGGAAGGTAGCGAGGCAGAAAGAGAGAACAGCGCAGAACCTTTCCCGGAGTGAGTCACAGGAATAATTCCAGAGAGAGAGGATGAAACGTGCTTGCTTTGCTCTTACTGAGAAACACATCCTTTTGTTTGGTGCCCAGGAGATTTCTGGATCCTGGATGAAATTACCTTCCCAGGAAGGGAGTATGCCTTCTTTTCTAATGTGGGAGAAGGGAAACTGGAAAGAGACAATTGAGAAAGAGAGGCATACAAAAAAATAGGACTTGAATATTGATTCTCTTAATGCTACTCATTCCCACCATACTTAGTGAACATTTTTTTATTTATCCTAAAAATCCTAATATTTTTATTTATCCCTTAGTGAAAATTTTTTATTTATCCTAATTTATGCACACGTAACTTTGGAGCCCACTCTCATAGATCAACAATCTGATATTTTAAATTTATGAAATATACATTTCTATATGCTGGTTTGTACAAATATAACTGCTATTTCCTAGTTTGGCCAATTTTAATAATATTCATTCTATGTACATTTGGGCAACTATACTGTTCCAGTTGCTTGGGGACAGATGTGGCAGACCGGGCCACTGCTCCTTCTTGTCCGCTCCTCCCATTTAAGAGAAGTGTCTCTGTTCAGACTGCCCAGTCACTGCTGTAAGAGGAATGTAATTCTCCACTATGTTGCCTGTCTCGTCCATGTGACTTATTTAGACAAAAGACAGTGACTGATCCTGCCATGGGCCCCATCCAAGCAGCTTTAAAAGGTTTACTAAATAAATTGACATGTGTTCTGCTTTTACAAAAGGAGCATCTTGGAGATGGCTACCTCTTGCCTGGACCCTAAACCTGGCCTGAGAAGACACATAGAGACTAGCAGAACCCAGAAAAACCCAGCAGAAGTTCGGATGACCCCTAGATCTCAGGCAACTTGAATAAGAAATGAATGTTTGTTGTTACAGTCCAGTGACATTTGTTAAATATATAGTTTAACTGCAGCAGAAACTTCACAATGAGACAAATGTAGAAAACAAATCACATTTCTACTCTCAGGCAGGTGACATTCTATACATATTTAGTAGATGTCGACCTTCCATAATCTAAAATCCCAAAGTCTGAAAGGTTCCTACATGCAGAAATGTTTGAGGACCAACATGATGGCATGTGGAAAATTCCACAACTGACCTTAGGTGATAGGTCAGTTAAAGTACAGTAAAAATATTATATGAATTTACTTTCAGAATATGTGTATAAATTATACATGAAATATAATTAGTGTATTTAGATTTGCACCCCATTCCCAAATATTGAGGTATTTTGTATCATATGCAAATATTCCAAAATCTGAAAATATGAAATCTGAAACATTTCAGATAAAGGATATTCAAACAATGAGTTAAAGACTACATCATAATTATTTTGAGTTTGTTTGAAAGGAAAAATATCTTTTCGATCAGTCTTGTTCAGTATTGCAGGAAACAAAAGTAATAAATGATTAAAATCAACAAAATTTATATTTTTGGTTGCTTTGCACCGACCCAGCTTCACTTGAAGACAAAAACAAATAAACAATGTCATCATTAAATACTTTTCTGCAATGAACAATATATTATAAAAAGACAAAGGAAGTTCTAAGTGGAAGTGGAACACTTGAATATACCTAAATTAGGGATAAATCCATAAGTTGAATGAAAAGCCTTGTGCAATGTATTTTCTTGAAGAGTCTTGTGCAATGTAATGTTTTGTGCAATGTATTTTCTTAGTGTATAGGGTGGTTTAGACACAGCTATGAAATTTTTTCCTTTCTTCCATGTGCCCAAATCAATTCATTAATTTCACACTTACTGTATGTTCGTAGGACCTTCATCCTTTCGAAATCACTAGTATTGAGACTGTGTTTCATATTCTTTCTTTTCTTTGTATATTTCCTTTCTCACTTTCCATCCCTCTCTCTCTCTTTCTTTCTTTTTCTTTTTTAATGGTTATATTCCCAATATAAGAAATTTTAGGAATAGTTCTTTATAAAAGAGTGCTGCCATGTATCTGGCCCTGGCACAAGAATTGGTGACACAGGTGAGCAAGAAAAATAAAGAGAAACTTCACCTCTATACCACATACTTTCTAGAAATCAGTGGGCAAGACAAAAATAAATGAAATTACTATGTTTTGAAATTTACACTACACACATATAACCAAGGATTTAAGGTGATTAATTAATTAATGAAGATTTGGCTGAAAAGGTGATTTTTATTTATTTATTTATTTTAAAGATTAAAAAATTAACAAAACAACAATGAAGACAAAATCAAAACAACACAAAAACAACAAAAATGATACATGACCTCAACAAAGTGATAGGAATTAACAATGGTTGCTATGTTACACACTGTTACCTTCAACAAAGTTGCCCAGTCCATAAAATGTAAGAATGTAAGATTGATCAAATAAAGAGAGCAACAAGTAATAAAAAAATATTGGCAGTGATGCAGAGCTTCACCATACAAGATGGTAGGAGTTCAACAATGGTTCTTATAGTACATATTGTTGTTTTCAGATCAGTCATTCTAATTACCAGATTCAGGCATGCAAAACTGGTCAAGAAAAAAGAAAATTTTAAGCATTTACTATTCCCTTCAATAAACCACAGACATCAATACACCTATCCCAGCATATACTTAAGAACTTCAGGCCAATCTCCCTGATGAACATAGATCCAAAAATTCTCAAGAAGGTGATTATTAAGCAAGTATCCAAAGGTGATGCAGCTTGTTGATTGGAAGAGAATTTTGAGTGGAAGAAACAGCCTGTGCAAAGGCCCTAAGATTGAGGCGTGTCTAGTAGCACAGAGAAGAGCATTATAAATTCAAAGGATGAGTCACTAAAAGAGCATGGACTTGGAGGAAAATGATACCCAAGTTCACAAGGTTTGAAGGTCATTAAGGTGTTTTGGCTAGAACCAAAAGCTACTGCAAAGTATAAACTAGGTATTACCTGACTTGCATGCAACAAAGGTAGCAGCTTAGGCCATTTTCTACTGCTCTAGCAGCATACCACGAATGAGATAATTTATAAGTAACAAGAGTTACTTCAGATCATAATTTTGGAGACTAAAAAGTCCAAGACCATGTCATGAATCTATTCTGAGGATCACCTCCTCATCACCTAAACATCTCTTAAAGAACCCACTTCTTAGTACTTTCAGGTAGAAATTAAGTTGCCAGCACTTCAGGTGGGAGTGCGTGGTCACACCATAGCTAGCAGAAGAGGAGAAACACCAGTAAAAGGATGTGAAGAAGTGAGGTAGAGGAGAGGACTCCTTGGTCCAGGAAAGCGACAGCACTTATGATGTCAGAGTCACCTGGAAGTGGGTAAAAGATGCACTTCCTCTCTGTGAATATATGCATGTCATTTCAGACCTGGGCAAGTGGTGTAGGTGAAAGATTGGTTGTAAAACTGTTTATGAAGCAAAACTTGCCTAGAAAGTTCAAGGCCTACTACAGATGTATAAGACACTACACTCCTTTAAATGACTTGACATAGTTTTTTCATTTCAAAAACTAATTAAATGTTAAGCATTATCAATATACTTAGAAGTATAGTTCACGGTTCTACAATATAGCAGGTAAAATGTCATGGAAATTGCAAGAAGATTTTCCATGTAAAATGTGAAAGAAAACATCACTGTTGTAAATTTTTACTTCTGCAACTATGTGGACACATTTCTTTAGTTCTCAGAAATTATATGCTTGAGGAAGGTCGTTTAGATTGTTGCACATGGACATTTCAGTATTTTAATATAAAATTTCAGAGAAAGACCCATATATCTTACTCAGTTTCTTTGTATTTTTTACTCAGTTTAAATTAAACTTACAAAAATTTGTTTCTCTCATCAAGCCCAGTGTTGCCATTGGGCGGCTCCTGACATGCATGGAGCAAACATTCCCTTGAAATCTCCTTCAGAGTTAAAAGATGACATTGAAACTCTAAGCATCAACAGATAAAAGGAGAAATAAAAAGAAAAAGGCATTACTGGATCAGTTCACAGTGTAAAATCTCTCCCTAAAACTTTCAGCAGAATTCATCTGATACTTCCTCAGTCATAGCTGTGCTACGTAGCCATCCATGTAGGCGAGGAAGCTGAAAGATGAAGCAGCACATGGCAGAAAGGTCACAGAGAAGAGATATAAATGGACTGTTGATAATCCAAGTATCTAAAAATAGAATCAGTGATCTGAAAAAAATGACACAATAGATTAGCCTTCTTGATTTGCTAGTATAAAGCATGTCAGGATGATCAAGAAACAAACGAGTAGAAATAATTATACAGTGTGAATCTATAAAGTATTAGGTAAAAGTATACAGGATTATAAATCAGACAGCAATCTTTGAAATTTAAAAATACCAATCAAAGTAAATGTTACTGAAGTTCTGAGTATAAAGAATAACCTCAAATGTAGCTAGTTTTTGTACTTGGCATAATGATATTTAGTAGTAAGAGATAAAGTTACATTATATAACATTTTACTGTCCTTTGTGATATCCATGTTGCAAAAATAGCAATAGAGTCTTGTGTTGCTTTAATAGTTTCCCTCCAAACTATGCTGAAGCCCAAACCCCAATTACTGATGAATGTGAACTTATTTTGAAACAGAATCTTTGTTGATGTGATCGAGTTCAGAAGTCACTAGGGCAGACCCTCACAGTGCAACTGATGTACAAATACAACTCCTCAAACCATGCTTAATCCTCAAATAAATACAAGGTCATAATTCTGCCAAACCTGATATGCATAAAACCAAAAACACGATAATCCTTTCCACTAAGGCTTAACAGTTCCAGCACGTTTTCAAAAGTTGAAGCTACATTCTCTTTGAGACCTAAGGCAAACTCTTTGCTGTGAACCCCTGTAAAATTTGGCAACAAATTACATAGTCAAAAGACATAATGGTATAGGGTCAACATTTCCATTAAAAAGAAAAATGTTTTAAAAACATCTTTTTTATCCATTTATTGGTTGATGTGCACTCGGGCTATTACAAACTGTGCTGCTGTAAACATGGCTGTGCATATATCATTGTGAAATTATACTTTTAATTCTTTTAGGAAGAGACCAAGTGTCAGGAGTGGCTGAGCTGGAGATTGCTCACACTGGAGGCCAGAGCAGAGTGCCTAAGGAACGCTTGAAGGGAATAGGTGTTCCAGCCCCAAGAACATGGGCTGTGAGAGGCGAGCTAGCAGTTAGACACCTGGCCTTAACCCGCCAAGGGTATAAATAAACACGCTGCAGGTGATGAGGAGTTTTTCTTCCGCCATCTGGAGGGCTTCACTTGACCTCAGCTTTCTGCAGTCTGCAGTCTGTCTTCATTCCTTCATCCTCCACTGTCTGCCCCACCCCCAGCGAAGTTGAATACCCATGCTGGAAATGGCAACCAAAAGGGGAATAGTCACTCTATACACTGGTGTACTACTCTGAAAAATAAGAATCAAGATGTATTATGTATGGTACAAATTCCCTAAAATGAATGTGATCATTATGTATATTTAAAATGTACCAATAACATCAATTAAAATATGTACAAAAAAAGAGAGGAATGGGGTGATGTAGAAAAATAGGAATGAGACTAAAACTCAGCAGAGCAAACATTGCGTTCTGTGTCTCTCTATCCATCACCCAGGCACACAGCAGTGAGATGTGAGTTCCAGAGGGATTAGGTGCTCCTTTCCCTGTGAACGTGCTGGTTGTAGCCCATACAGCCTCTGTCTTGTGGTGGCTCCATCACGGGCTTCAGATTTCCCCAGGAAAACTTTCCACGTTCTTGGCATCTCTAGCTTCCTAGGGTATTCGTGGCACACTCCACAGCTACACATATTGATCCCTTAGAGCTTGGGCTACCAGGCCATCCTTGAAGTATTTCTAGAGACCTTCCTGACTGCACAACTCTTGCATTCCGCATGCTGATGAAACCAGAATCACATGGATAACTTCAAGGTTAGCTACCAGCTCAAGCAGTATCTAAGCCCCTCAGATGGCTCCAGTGGCCTCTAAGTGCATGGTTGACTGTGCACAGTGAAATGAATCCCATGGAAGTAATCCTCTAGGAGGTTTTTCTGAAGCAAGTGTCCCAGGGACTTTCTTCTCAAATGAGAGGTTTACACATTTGCACCTTCACAGTAGGATAGGAGGAATCTTGCTGACTGGAGAAATGGCATCAAGGCATTTTTCTCATCTGCGTACAAAGCACACTTTACTTCTTTTTAATGTCACTAATCCCCTCAGTAGCCACATTTCCTTTGGTCTGAAATTTAGATGTGACTTCTTCTGGGCCAAAATTTACGTTTTTCAAATTGTTCTGTTGTAGTTTTTGCTCCTAATTCTCACTATAAATATGAACTTGGGCAAAGCCTAAACATTGGGCTGTCTTGACATTTCCTCCATCAGATCAAACAGTCCACAACTCTGAATCTCAGTACTCACAAATTACTCCAGTATAGTATGCATGTCCTCAAGTTTAAGAGTCCTTATTTCCAACTGAAACCTTCTGAGTCTGCCCTTTACTGTCAACATTCCTATCGGCATTCTGACCTTCCAAACTTTGACTGTAATCACCCAGAAGGCTCTGCTTAGACATTATGAGACTTCTCCACCCTATAGCTCCTAACCTTTCCAAGCACCTCTTGCAACCAGTTCCAAAGGCTTCTGAGCAACACGCTCAGATATAGTCACAGCAACAACTCACTTCTGTGCTACTGATTTTCTATTAGTCGGTTTTCTCATTGCTGAGACAGAACACCCCACATCCACAACTTAAAGGAGAAGTTTCACTTGGCTCAGAATCTTAGAAGTTTCAGTTCATGATTGGGTAAGTCCAGTAAAGAAGCATCATCTTCAAAGGGCCTGGTGGAACAGAGATGCTTCGTTCACCAAGATGGAGAAACAGAACAGGGAACAGGGCCAGAGGCCAAGTGCCAGGAACAAGACAGGGACCCTCTGGTCACACTTGTATGTTCCACCCAGATGTACACAAAAGTGTGCTTCACCAATTGCTTGGTGGATCCCAAAGCCAGTCAAGCTGACAGTCCACCTCACTGCTGCATATGTGTTCTGCACCAACATGGCCACAGCTTATTGCGTCTTAATAAGATTTAGCTCTTCTGATACATGTAGAGGAAGCTCATTTATTTTTATTGCTGTTTTGCATCACAATATACAATTCTGCATTGCATTTATTCGCAGTTACATTGATAGAAATTTTTAGTGTTTTCCTTCAATGTTTTGATACTGTAAACAGTTCCAAAATCTTCTTGTATGTATTGTCAGGACAATATTGGAAAATTTCTACAGTATTATATTACCTGGAAGTGAAATGATTTGAATGTATTATGTGTACATATTTAATATGACAATGTCAGGTCAAATTCATTTCTTGTAGGGATTAGTAGGTACACTCTACCAACAGCATGTGTGAGCTCCTGCTAACACCTCGATTCTCTTCCCTGCCTCTAAACATAAAACGGTAGCAACTGTGGCTTCAATTCACATTCCGTGACTGTACCCACCATAGTGCTGCTTTCCTCTTCCATTGAGGCACTGTTCACGCTCTTTTTGCATCCTGCAGAGTGGCCTGTGTTTGATCATATTGATTTGTACATATCCATATATATATTCTGTTAGTGCTTTATCGATTTCATGGCTCATACTTGTCTCCTCCTAGGGCATGTGATGTCACTTTCCCCTTATTTTAAAGTTCATGTTTACAATGACATATAAGTACCGTCCCTTTCAGTTCCCCCAGGGATATTCATAGTTGATGCTCACAATAATGCTGAAGGGAAGATATCTAACATTCTATGACACTTTTAAAGAGAGATTAAAAATCACTTAGAGGGTAAAATATACTTCCAAGGTCTGTGAGATCTGCTTTTGAAAGCCACATTTTCTCCTGTACCACACATATTTTGGTTGTGGTGTAAAGTCACCACTTTTGGAACTTTTTATATGTGAATATATTTTGTTGCATGAGGACTGCAGCCAATTGATTTAACTCTCAGAATGGTTGACACACTAATTTAGTCTCTCAACTCAGGATTTTGAGTGCATGTATCCTTAAGGACTTCTCATCCACACTGATGCGAGGAAAATAAATGCTTTTTCTGGCCACCAAAACACATTTCAGATCAAAGTTATGGTTATAGGTGTAATACAAGACTAAGATAATTCCTACTTTTAATCATCTCTGGATTTTTGTCAGAATTGTGAAAATAAACTACAATTTTATCATTTGTTCTGTAAAATGTCATGAAAATTGGATCTTCTTTCATTTCAAGTAATATCATCTAGCGATCCATTATTTACAGTAGTATTTTGGTGCAGAATGAATGGACACTGTATAAGCTAAGTTGACTAATGTAATATAAAGAATATCTACTTTGTTCTCTGACATATGATTTTAGTAGAAAATGTATAAAAAGTGCAATAAAATGTCTCAATGAAAATATAATTTCAATAAAAATAGGGTGTGTCCTACATTGTAAGTAAGCACTCCACGTCAAAGCTTATTATATATTATAAGGCATAGAAAAGGCCTAAGAATGTGTACACTGGTAGAGCTTGCACACTTTAGTAAGGCCTCTTAGTATGTGTCCTCAGTTGTTCATACAGCCCCTTCATATGGTTAACAGCTGGGAGTTACGCAACGTCCAGTCCATGAAATGCGGTTCTACATAATTTCCAGGGCCCTCCTTATGCAAAAATCTTAACAGTAGCAGAGTTATGAGTTTAAGACATATAAATTATATGTTTTAATGCAGGATGAGATAAATGACCTTAGTGTTCTATAATACCGAAACATCTTACGGTTGTTTCGGTATTAAGGTCTCAAAAATTTACTATCTGAATGTGCAAAGGTTGGAGCAAAGGGATATGTGGTAAAATTCATAGGGATTTGCAAGGAACACACACATTTTGGCAAAAGACCTGAATTTTTGTCTCCTTTCCTTCTGCTAGCTATTTTTTTCATCTTCAAACTTGGACTATTAATACTAGTCTAGGTTAGTTACAGAAACAGACAACCTCCAGACTTTAATGGCTTGTAAAAAGAAGAGTTTATTACATTTTCTCAGGCTACATGGCTGTCATGAGTTGCCTGGAATTTGCCAATGTATCTGCTCACTGTGCCACAGCTGGATAAAGAAATCACTATATTAAAAGTTATGATGAAGTAAAGCAGAGAGAAAGGACTCGCACAAATATGCTCCAGAAGTGCCACACATCACTTGCTCTCACAGCGCATTGCTAGCACTAATCTCTTGGCTCCACCCAACCTGGAAGAAACTACAATGGGATTCCTAGGATGTCCCTGGAAAGCACAGATCAGAAACACTAGACACACCATGAAAGTGTGCCAGAGTGTTGTTGAGAATTTGCTATTGGATTGCCTGAAGTTTGGTGTTTATGACATGTGGTAGACATTGGGAAACATTCTTTATTAAGGGTTGTTGTCAAGCATACAGCTCTGGTATTAGCCAACAAAGATGAAAAGTCATTACGTATGGGTAGAATTTGCTTATACTTACTTTACAGTCCATCTTAATTTTCTGCGATGAATATATTTCAAAGGGGGAGATGTTCTTTTAAATTTGGAAATATTTAAAGCAGCACTTGCACAACTTGTTATAATTAACTAATGTGAAATCTAGAAATGTAATGAGTTTCAAACACATTATGAATTTCCAGATATTTTTGAGTCTTTTCTAGAATAAATCTGATAGGAAAGAAGCCTTTACATAGCAATATTTTCATTAATGATTCAAATTTGATGCAATCAATTTTATGATTGAGCTATATAAAACTTTTGAGAAACTTGACCTAGAAAATTAAATTTCCTAGTAGAGGTAAGAATGTCCTATTCTATGTCTTTTCTCTCTGTTATTCATAGGAGACATAATAACTTCTAATATTTTCTGATTTTTATAAATTTTGTGCATTCTAAACTGTTCCACATAAATGCTACATATCATGGCATAGTTCTTATGGCTGTGTCTACAATGTTCATGATGTGGAAAACACTGTGGAATTCCATTTGTGTGCAATGAACACTTACCTGGAGCAAAGCATCATTGTATATTACCAGAGAGTAATAATTCTACAGGTTGAATGTCCCATGTTGACCTCTAGTTAAATAATTTATAATCCACAAAATAATCACTAGTATTAGAAAGTATTTTAATAGAGGTCCATAATATATCAAATATATTCTAATTGTAATTTAAGAAATTTCTTCATTGAATATAATTGCTTAGGCCCATGAATAATATACTAGAATTATGAGTGTGACAGTTAATGTCTATTTTCAAGGCATTCTTAAACTTAGAGACATGGAATAACATAGCTTCTTCATATCACAAAGGGATTCTACAACTATAGTCATATTTGGTAACCACCTCAAATGACTACCTAATTTATTATTAGGTAAATGAGGTTTACATACTGTACATGTAAAATATATATATATATATATATATATATATATATATATGAAAACATAGAATGAGTATCTATAAGTTTTCAAAAATACTACGAACCCCTGGTGATGCTAAGTGAAATTACAAATCCAATACATTTTAAGGTAATGTAAACAAGAAACCCTATATGTACATGCATGCACACACATAAACATTCACATAGTTTGAACTTAGATATGTTTAAGAAATGACAATTGTCATTTGTGTTATTAGAGAAAATTCAAGACAAATTTTCTTCTTCAGAGAAGAGTTTTATTTCCAATATTCTATCCTTCAGGTTTGGATGACTGACCCATGTCACATCAAATATAATGCAACACCAGAACGGTCTGCCAAGGTCAACTGTCACAAACGTCCCAGGATCAGAGACTTATTCATAATCCTTCTTGAGAGATATGGCTGGGTGATAGGAAGTGAGAAGTGAGTTCACACGGACTTACCCTGCGGGAAAACTCTTAGATGCTTGACTCTATTGCATCTTCTTTGAACCTGGTGACCAGTAACTAAAAAGTGAGTGGGATTACAAGTTTTGTCAGGAGTCAAGTGATTCTCTGCTAAGAACAAGAAATCTAAGAGCAAGAATTGTCACCATTCACTTGTTATAAAACAAATCCCACACGTAATGTAATAGTCAATAATTCAAGACCAAATTTGAAAACAAAAAAATTATAACATTGGTGAAACACACAAAGCTGTAAATAAATGAGGAAACAAAATCATTTCATGACTTGGAAAACTGAATACATTTCATACTAACATAGTTTTTTTGTAATTTCTGTCAAAATTCCAATAATTTATTTGTAGATCTTAAAATCTTTATTCTTAACTCTATATGGAAAGGCAAGACAATAGAATAACTAAAGCAATTTTGAAAAATTTGAATAAAGTAAGGTTGATCGCTACTCAACTAGGTTTTTGGGCTTTGCTCATTTTTATACTTACATATTTTGAAAAAAGATCTTGCTATGCTGCTCAGGCTGACCTCGAATTCCTGTGCTCAAGCTATCCTTGTGTGTCTCCCCAGCAGCTCCTGAGTGACTGGGACTATAGGCCGGGGTCAAGGAGTTCTTAAAGAGGGGTACAAGAAGCTGTGGGAATGAAGTTCAGAGAGTTGCAGAGACCTCAGAAAGTTAGAGATGTCGGGAATGTGATGTTTGCCATGGAGAGCTGCAGGCAGCAAGCGGCAGTCAGCCCAAGACAAAGATCGTGAGGGTTGCACACAGCGACCCCTAGCGGTGGGGCTGCCAAGTCCTCCGGAGCTGACTCAGCATCATAGGCTGCGGATGCTGAGCAGGAAGCCACAGGACATCATTTGCCTTTCTGAGTTTTGGTCTTACTTCTTTCTGTCACCCAGCTCCCCCTTTTAGAAACGCAATGTTTGCCCTCTACCCAGTGTATATTGGGTGTTTGGTTTCTATAGATATTCACATCTAAGTGTTTGCCTTGGGATTTAGCAGACACTTGAGAAACTTTGGAACTGTTGATACTTTGGCGGAAGGGATTAGTGTATTTTTTTACACATGGGATAGTTGTACCCTTGGACGGAATTATAACTTTGTATTTATTTGGGAATTAAGTATTGCTTAAGGAGGTATGTTTGGGTGTCAAGTTGATAAAGTGTAGACAGAAACACAAACCAGATTGTCAACTTGCTTGATTTAAGGGCTACCCAAGGGATTACTGAATGGACGGACGTGTCTAAGGGCTCATGGAGGAATGCCCTTGATATCATAGTGTGTGGCCCCTTCTCCGGCATCATCTCCCTGCTCTGCTTCCTGGCCCTGATGAATCCAGTCACTTTACTCCACTGTGTCTTCCCGTCAAAATGTCCCGCCCTGCAGCCTGAAACCCTCCAAACTGTGAGCCAAATAAATCTGTCCTCCTTTAAACTGGGGGTATCAAATACTGTGTTCATCAACGAGAAACATGAATAATATAAACATATAATGCTTATGTTATATTTTATAATTAAAACAGCATTACATTTCTACAGCTAGACAGAGATTTCTTTCCCTGGGGAAAAATTCAAATCTGCATTCTACATTCAGAAATTAATAACATCTGAGAAAAAATAACACACTATAGATAATTATTTCATTTGAAATAATAGTATTTTTAAAAATAGTGCCATACTTATGATACTAAAAGTAGGAATATAATCTATTAGCTTTAATTCACATGAGGTTTATGAATAAAATGTTTTATTAACCTCATTAAAGTTTGCAGAATATTTTTAGTACATATCACACCTAAGAGTAGATCAAAGGCCATACATTTAATAAATGGAAAAAACGGCCACCCTGATTTTCCTGTTCTAACTTCAGTATCCTTCCTGTTACTATGCATCTGGTTCTTAAAAGACATTCAGTTGATTTAACATGAACAGTTTCATTGTAATAAAATGCAATTATTTACAATTAATATTTGCAATTATTTTTAATAATTTAGAATGAATGTTTCTATTTGACACGTTCTTTCAGTTTCATCTGTATGGATAAGTTTTCAAAAATATTAAGTGCACAGAAAAATGTATTATTCAACTGAAATGAGTGAATGACTGTATAACCAACAAAGGTTCACTTAGGAGAACTTTTACACCCTTGTGAATCTGCACTTGCAAACCTCATTTCCTAATTGTCTCATAGTACAAGATAATACTTTATTATATACAACAAGTAAAACAGTTCCTATAAAATATACAAGAAGACAACTTATGTTATTCTACATAAGATGAATAAAGGACCAATAGGTATGACATAGTCAACTTTCTTAAGGAAGAGAAAAGAAATAAGATCAATATGCAGAAAAAATGTCATCAATTCTAAAGTTCTTATCCTGTGTTGTATATGATTGTGAACAGAAGACATTAGTTTGTGAAGGTAATATTTCACTAAAGCATGGATTTAAAAAAGTGATGAGATTTCTTTTTGCATATCAAACAGAAGAAGAAAATATGGTGGCCAAGAAAATGCTCTTTTGCACGTTGTTTATTTCCTGTTTATTGCTGCTGCTGCATGACATTTGACACTTTTCCCTCACGTGGTAGAGACGTTAGCAAAGCTAAAAGGCACTATCATGAAGATAAGGGGATATTTCAAATTTTGAAGCATAGTTCTAGTCAATATTGAGGCACTCTATCACTAACCTAAAAACAAGCTTAGGGTATCTTCACATATTTCACTTCTGTGATATAAAAGGAAGGACAACTATTTGCTTCCTTTGATGAGTAAATAAATACCTTGCCCATAAAAATTATTAATAAATTTTAAAATGAGAATTTAATTGGGATGTAAAAGTCCAATGACTCTTGAAAGAAGAAAATTTAAGTCCAAAGAATTGTAAATTTATTGCTAGATGATATTTTCCTTTCTTTATTCCCGAGTCCTTTCTTCTTCCTTCCACCCAAAATCTTCATTATTGATTTGTAACTATTAGGTATCTAGTAACATAACTGAGAGCTAAAGACAATTCTAAACTT
Source organism: Dinomys branickii (assembly GCA_004027595.1). Taxonomy (NCBI): domain Eukaryota; kingdom Metazoa; phylum Chordata; class Mammalia; order Rodentia; family Dinomyidae; genus Dinomys; species Dinomys branickii. The sequence goes on from PVLD010002857.1 coordinate 60,559, forward strand.
CAGGAGGTGAACAAGTAGAGTGAATAAATTAAGATTACTTGATAAGAGGTAAAAGTCATTCACATATTCTCCAAATATGTAGGAGCCTTAATAGCTTGAGAATATGGGTATTGGAGAATGAAATATATGAGTTGCATCCCTGGCACTTCCTTGCCCTGAACATGAATAACCCATTTTACATCCCCAATCTTAGGTTCCTCAGCTATAAAAATGCATAATAAATAACACTATTTTCCTAGCAACTTCATGGGATTTAACTGGTTAAATCTAGGCACAGTGTTTCATAAGTTATCTAGTACAACATAATTAACTGCTTCATGAATATTAATTATTTTAAGTCTTGCATACTCCACAGAATGAAAGGAAAGTTCTATATTCTTTAAAAATGATAGCCCATTTCTATTGACACATAATCAGATGACTTTTATAAAAAAGTAATTGAGAACAAAGCACTGATTTTACCAAAAAATTGAGTTGTTCATATGCAAACTCAACTTTGCATAAGACTTTGCATATGACTCAAGTCTGCATATGATTTGTTCGTATGCAGACTTAATTTTCTCTAAAATATGTGTTTATGTTATAGTAATTAAACAAGTTGGTGGTCAATTTGTAGAACTAAATGTAATATAAGCGGTTAATGTTAACTTTGCTAGACAATAAAAATCACTATCATCTTATAAAAATTACTGCATGTTTTTTGTGAAAAATTTGAAATGCACTAAGAAGAAAATTGGATTCATTTGCTGTACTTTGTAGTCTACTTTTCCCTTGACTTTTTAAAAAGAGCATTCTTCCATATTATTCAATTGTCAACAGAATTTTATTTTTAATAGAGGTATAATTGATATAATGGAGCCTGAAAACTATTTACAAATTACTTAGCCTTTTTCTGCAGCTTGCTGATGATAATAGCTATCCCAAGGAATTATTGTAAGGACTCATTAAGGCACTGCTTGTGAAAAAGTACTTGGTAAGTTGGAATGCACTCCACAAATGTTAGCTATTATTAGTTCTGGCAAGCCACTAAGAAAGAGGGAAAAATGTGTGGAGTGTGTATGGTGGGGGGCTACTTTATAGCTTTCTAGCATTTTCCTACTTTGAAAAAAGGACTGGATTTCATATTTTTTCACTTATGAGTTAATTGCATTTCCATAGACTTAAACTCTCTAAAAAAATAAAAGTTAAAAGTCAAAGACGTTAAGTGGTCCAAGAATAAGAAGCTAGAAATAGGAAGATTTACATCAAAGTCTACCTCGTTTTAGAGGATTAAAAATGTGAAGTCAAATTCATTCAGCAATTTCAAAGCATTAGTACTTATAATTTATATTTTAAGTGTGTAGATATATTTTACTTTAGAGAACACCAAACTGAGGATTAGCCTTTTCCCTAATTTTACTTCTAAATTTATTTATATTTTATTAAATTCAATGTCAAAAATATTTGATTTTTGAGAGGCAACTAATTTTTAATTTTATATTAAACTTTAATTTTTTAAAACATGATTGATTATTCTAAAAACAAACATGTAACTCTCAAAAAGTTCATAAAAGTATTCCTATCATATTAAAATATATCAAGAAAACCTATCATATTAAAATATATCAAGAAAACCACACAAATAAAAAGGATAGTTTTTTGTCTAACTCTTCCTAGGAATTATTTCTCAACATGTTGAAATATGTAAGAGCGCTGCATGCCCAGTGTTATGAAAAAGTATCCTAGCATACTGAAAGCTAAATGCCTGCAGGTACTGGGCTGAATGATAGGCATGTTTTAGATATAGCCAGGCTACTGATTTGGGCAATGCCTAATAGCAAATCTCTTAGTATCAGCCAGTTTCTATTTTTGTAAATTAAATTAGATAATTCCCATTTAACTCTAAAACTTCTTTTCCTGTGATAAATGTGAAAGTCTTTATTTTTACATCACTTAGGAAGAAAAACATTCGATTCTAACTCAAGGCAAATTCCTTCCCATGTATACAGAGCAGTTTTTCAGTTGTCTGTCATTTTAGACAGAACTCATTGCAAGCCCTTTGCTTTTCCCTTTCTTTCTGCACCTTGAGAATACATGGGAGTTTCCGTTTGTTTCACCTGCTATGTGGTTTCTCACTGACCATCTCTAAATCTTGCCTGTGTTACTTTAGCACTACTCTCTTTTCTTTTCAAACTTTTAAAAAATTTATTGAGGCATTGAGATGTCTTATAATTACAAGCTACAATTGGCTTCATTTCCTGAAATTACACCTTTGTTCTCATGAAGATTACTTAAGTCAACATGTCTCTGCAATGTATGTTTAAAAAAAATCATAGTGAAAGCTAAAAAGGCGTCTTTCTCATTCCTTTTCTAAATATATTAAAAGAAAACCCTAAGGGATAAACAGACCAACAGAGAAAACAATGTTCTCCTCATCCCCATACTGTTTACATTCCATCTGGAGGAACAGGACTTATACAGGGTTCACACTTAGCCAACAATAAACCTCACACAGCTGATGAGTCAGTAAGTATTTGTAGAGTGGCTGGTAGGTAGTTAACTGAATGCTCAATTGTGTGGTCTGCATGAGGACTGGAGGGGTTGAGAAAACAGCACCTCTATGATCTACTGTGCTCCCAAGCCCATTTGTTATGATCTACTGTGCTCCCAAGAGCATTTGTTTTAAACATAGTAAATGCTCCTGTGAAGACTTTTTGGTATATTGGTCAAAGACCAAATTAGTCAACTGCTTTGAAGACATCTACATCTACGCCTCCAACACTGACTCTGCAACAAAAGCAAAGAAGTCAGGATGCAGCAAAAACGGGTCTTGTTAAAATGAGACCTCACGCACTGAATGAGCAGTTCTATCCGCAAAACCTTACCAAGGAGGAAAACATGAGACTGCTTGATTTACAAACCAGCCTCTGAGGAAGTGTATAGCTCAGCTTTCATAAGTTTAGAAATAAAACTTGCTACAATAATTTATTTGCTTTTACAACACTATTTCTTATGTTTCCAAATTATTTCTAAATGATATTTTATGTATGACTTGAGATTAATTTTACTGTAATTAATTTGGGGTACTGACATTTCTAGACTACTCTGTGAGTGACAATTTGATCCATTCATTGCTTTATTTTTATCTAATGCTACTTTGTAACCACTAAATAAATTGGGATATTGCTCTTGGATATTTTAGAAGATATTTGGGAGATAATTGATTTGTTGTGTTTTCTTGAGCAGGTGATGCCCTGACATTCAGTTTCAGTTACTGATTCAGCATTGCTGACATTTTTCTTCCTTGTTCTTCATGGTTGTGTTCTATGAAAAACAGTAGCAACCTCATCTATACAGACTGAAGGATGCCTTTAGGCTTTCTGTTGTTACTTTGATTTTCTTGTTTCTACCCAGGTTATTTCAAGTGATGCAATAAATTCTGGTAAATTCAATCTCCTTGGAAAGGAATAGATCAATGGTATAGCATTTTCCTAATGTGCAACTATATTCACTGGGGTTCAGTCCTCAGTAGAAGGCTCACAGTAACCAAGGCAACGTAGAGCAAAAAGTCAATGCTGAAGGTGTCACAAAATATAATACACAGTCATTGTATTACAAACGATATGGTACTTACTAAAGTCAGACACACAGACCAGTGAAATAGAGGACACAGAAATAAAACTATGTAACTACAGTCATCTGACTTTTCACAAAGTTTCCAAAAACATGTTGAAAAAATACAGCCTGTTCAGTAAATGTTGCTGAGGAAACTATCCATTCATATGCAGAAAACTGAAAGTAAGTCCTTGTCTCTCACCCTGTATAAAAATCAGCTCAAGGCCAGGGATATAGCTCAGAGGCACAATCGCCTGCCTGGCAAGCATAAAGTCCTGAGTTTGATTCCCAGTACCAAAAAAAAAAAAAAAAAAAAAAAAAAAAATTAAAAAAAAAAAAAAAAAATTTAAAAAAAAAAAAAAAAAAAAAAAAAAAAAAAAAAAAAAAAAAAAAAAAAAAAAAAAAAAAAAAAAAAAAAAAAAAAAAAAAAAATTTAAATAAATAAAATAAAATTTTAAAAAAACAACTCAAAATGAATGAAACATCTAAGTGTAAAACACAAAACTTTGAAACTTCTAGAAGAAAGTTCAGGGAAAATACTTTAAGACATATCCTTAAAGTGTGATTATGTACAATGAAAATGCTTCTACATAGCAAAGGAAACAATTAGCAGAGTGAAGAGACAGCCTACAGAATAGGAGAAAAAAATTTTCCAACTTATCTTCTGACAGAGGATTAATAAACAGAATGTATAAAGAACACAAACAAACCAAAACAAGAAACCCAATCAATAAATGGATGAGTGAGTAGAACAGACACTTTTCAAAATAAGAGGTACATATAGCCAACATATTTTTGAAAAGATAGTCAACGTCTTTAGCCATCTGAGAAATGCAAATCAAAACCACATTGAAACTGCCTCACCCTGGTCCTAAGGGCTATCATCAAGAACACAAAAAATAGCAAATCTGGTGAGGACGCAGGACAAAAGCAGCCCTGCTATGCTACTGATGGAAATGTAAAGTAGTATAACCAGTGTAGAATCAGTGGGGAGTTTCCTCAAAAAAAACCCCAAAATTTAAAAAAAAACCTAAAAAATGGAAATACCATAAATTTCAGCTATATTTTCCTTGATATATTCCTAGATTAATAAAAATCAGCGTATCATAGGGGTACTGTGTTCATCATAGCATAAATCATGATAGTCAAGTGAACAGATGACAAAAATGTGTCATATATATATGTATATATCAGGGAGTATGGTGTGTATTGAACCTTAGATAAGTACAATATCATATCACTTTCAGGAAAATAAATGGAATTGAAGATCATCAGGTTAAATGAAATAAACTAGACTCCAAAAGACAAATATCATATATTTTCTCTCATTTCTCTCGTATGTAGAATTTAGGGGTGAAGAAAGATATCTTGAAAATAGAATGCAGATTATTAGATGAAAAGAGGGAGATGCGGAATGGGAAGGGAGGGGGATGGGAATGGGAGGAGAATGGGTAATAGATATGACCAAAGTAAGACATATACATGCATGAAGATGTCACAATGGTCCATGGTCATGCCACCCTGAATCCTCCTGATCTTGTCTGAAAATGCCATCATGTAACTCAGTAATTGGTATAATAATTATGCATTAATAAAAATGAAAAAGTGCAACTCCTGATTTGTTTTCTTTATAAAAAGTAAGGAAAAGAATAAATTGAATTTTTAGGTTAAAATATTCTTCTAGTTTGAAAATTTATCAAGCAACTATCCATTCTTTTCACAAGCAGAAAAGCAAGACTTTTAAGTAGATTTGATTCTATTTATTTATTGATAGCTTTTCTTGCATTTGCATTTTGAAATATTGAAATCACTTATCTTTATTTTTCAATATCTTTTTATTATAATTTAGTTTATTATCAGAGAAAGAAGAGAAAATTTTATAATATTATTGTTTGACAGAAACTGTCACATGATTGCCTCCCTAGAAACTTTCTACCAAGTACAGCTTTGGAAATGTCCCTAGCTGAAAATTGCTGACCTGTACACTCTCTCTTGAGTCCCCAAAATTACATCTCCTACAATCCCCTGAAACATCCAAATGAACATGTGCCATAGTGACCCCATTAAGCTTTCCCTACAAGCACCCATTTGTCTAATCATTACTCATTTTACTATATTTTTTGTCCATATCCTGTACCAGTGATGGTGAACCTTTAGAGACCAAGAGTTCAGACTGATACCCAAAACCTGCTCATTTATCATGAAGTGTCAGCACTGCAGTTAAACCTACATATTGACTGGTCATGTGAAATCCTGGATAGGTCTGGGCTCACAAGTAACAGCTCATGACGTCATCAGGTGGAGCCACTACTGCATTCTGACCACGCTCAAAGTCCCTATGCATGCTGTTATCCAATGCTTGGGTGCAGGTGATGCAGGGGAGACTAGGCCGGCATGGGGACACAGAGGGTTCTGTGTGCTTGCTGCAGCACACAGGCTGTGGGCTCACCACCACTGCCAAGTACAATCAATCAGAAAGCCTTGAATCATTTTCAGTTTCCACTACACACACACGCACACACACACACACACGCACGCACGCACGCACGCACGCACACATTCTCCAACACCAAGTCAATTACTAAAAACTCTTCAGTTTCAGAATTAGTTTTCAGAATCTGGCTTTGCTTCTCAATCTCTACTACTGTTTCCTTGCTGAAGCCATATCTCTCATTTGGGTTATTATATTATGTATTAGCAACAGACACCTCTTCAAAAGCCTCATTTCTAATGAATCTATCAGAAGTATCTTCCTAGAAAGTATCTCCATTTAGTTAGCCAGTCAAAGGTCATTCTTTTTATTCAGTACATGTTCTATCTTATATCACTTTTTATTTGATTTTGCTTTTCTATTTAGGTTGGCTGTTAGTAAATACTGATTTACATTATTTTCTTTAAACAAAATTCTCTTTCTACCCAGGAAAATTCCTGGATATCTTTCAAGACTCAACTCAAAAAAAACTTCTCCATGAAAAGTTTCCTAATCTCTTCACATCCTACTGCTAGTACAGTATTATCACACTTATGTAATGGTATTATATTTATCTGGTCACGTGTACTACTACTTCACAAGTAAATTTCCCTCCACTTTTGAGCAACCTGAAGGAAAGGAGGATGCCTCAGTCCTTGATACATCTGTACCTACATCTATCTATACCTATATCTTAGTGTGCTGCTACATAGACAACACTTGATGAATGTTTATGAATAAATAATTAATAAAAGACTATAAATCAAATACAAGATGCCTTTCGGCAGTCTAGAATACTTAGAGGCCACTCAACACAAAGTAAACACAATAACTGCAGTAGTAAAACTATAATTGCATTCTTTATACTAATCCCATTCATGACTAAGTTTTATGTTAAAGTAATCTTTATATGAAATCTTAGAAAACACCATTCCCAGGTTCATTAAAGATCACCATTTTCCTTTTTTTTTTTTTTTTTTTTTGTGGTACCGGGGATCGAACTCAGGACCTTGCACTTGCCAGGCAAGCGCTTATTCAACTGAGCTATATCCCCAGGCCCAAGATCACCATTTTCTACACTAAATTTTTCTTCTAATTTTTATTTTCTTTGACTTCATTTTTCTGCAATGCTCTTGAACTGGAAAGTAGTAGCAGAACCAATATTTTCTCCCATTGTCATCTAAGACCTTGTCATCATACTCTTGAACTTATAGCTTAACCATACATTAAATTTCATAGCAGAGAAAGATAACTTCTGATAAGCATTTACTTGGATAGATAAACAGTTTCTTAAAGATCTTATTGTGAATTATAAAAATAGACCCAATATTTGAAAAAAAAATGTTAAAGCTCAGTTTGTTTTTGTATCCTTCTATAAACATTTACACAGTTATAAAATGATCTAGAAATGACATTGATTGAAATGCCATGGGGACAGGAGGAAAAAGAGAAATGCTATGGAGATTCTTAGCAAAAAAAAGAAGCCAACTAGAGTTGTATGCAGTGCGTAGGCATGATTATAGTCTAGACTGTGGAACAGACTGACACAGGGAGTCACTTAAACTTATGAATTCTGGAGAAATCTGAGCAATAGAAAGAGAAGTTGCCTCCAAAGAAAAAAAGAAAAGAGACCATTACAATGTCTATCAAAGTCCTATGTTTACATCTATGGGTCTGTTACCCCACTATAATTTCCATATAGTTACACAAAACAATGTGAAAGTATAATTTTCTCTTTTCTGGTCTGCTGACATTCACTCTAGTAATATATTGTTAGATTTTCAGTTTAAAAAATATTTTGAGAATAAAATGTAATTTGATGAGTACATACAGCCAACTTTGTTGGTGTTCACAAAACAAATTATATTTAAGTATCCAGCCTCAAAAAACTCTTGGATTATTTTTGAGAAATTGATGCTTTAATAATTTCACAAAACACATTACTGTTTTTCTTATTAGGTTATCCAAGTTTGAGTAAAAATATGATCATATCTATATGTGTCTTGATTGAGCTTGATTCCAGTACCAAAAATATAAAATCATATGTAGTCTCAAAAAAATCAGGTTAGAAGAAATCTTTTCTTACAGAATATATTAATTAAGCTTCTGTGGATCTAGTTTCTGTTAGTCTCTTTTAACTACTCAAATAAGTCACTTGTAGGGAAGATAACAGAACTCAATACAAGAGCTATCCTGACCTATGATTAAGGAAATAAATGGTGATATGAAAGGTTTTTTTAAAAAAGCTAAAACTATTAAGATAAAATATAGAGGATTTTGCGTAAATAGCAGAAACCTCTGGATTATTTCCAAATAGCAAAAGGTGTCTTCCAAGTAAAAATATATTGCATGAGTTTAGACAAAATTGTGAATTAATTATCTCTTTAATACCCTTGCATTTGTGATGTTTCACTTACGAGCAATGGTAGCCAACACTTACACAAGGAAGTCACAGACAAAGAGAAGAAAAAAGCCACATTCCATTTCACACATGCATGTTCCCTTGGCTCGGTCTCTGCAGCAGCGTGGGTACACGTGGAAGTAAGCACACAGCGGGCTACCGGCCTCTACCTCCTGTTCTTACTGCCCTTCCTATGCCTTTTAAAGACTGATGCAAGTAATCAGCTGCACATGGTTGCAAAACTATGAGAAGTCACGGTGCTGCTCCTATTAACATGCGTGGGGCCTCTCAGTCCAGGGCCAGCCTTGTCCCGCTGCAGGTATGGTAAGTGTCCTTTCATTTTGATTTGTTGGTTCTTATCTATATGAAATTCCCCATGTTTGCCTCAAGAAAGTATAGCAATTCCAGGAATTTAGTTTGCTAAATTAACTGGGATGCTTTGTCACAGGGAACCACGTGCTACTGGATTCTTGAACTTCCTGTTTCTTTCCCCCTTCCCCCTACACTATTTTATTTTAACATTGCGTTCTGTAGAATAAAACAATTACTTTTTAAGGTAGCATTTACCTAAACTCATCAAATACATGTTATGTGTTCCATTAATAATAACATAAATTGGTTTTTTAGAAAACTTAAGACTATTGGTATTTGTTTAAGAATACTATTTGTGAGTTACATCTGTCATTTCGAGTTTAATCTCACCCTTTTGTCATCTCTGCAGATTTGACTGATTTCTGCAAAACACGTATTATGGTATTGGGAAATTCAACATAATTTCCCTTTTACCATTCTGATTTGGTATTTCTAAGTCTTTACCCTGTACCTCTATGCTTTCGCTTTGGTCTTTGTTAATATCCAGAGTGTGTCATCTAATTTGAAACAGACTTGCTGCTGTTTTCAACTATATTCAGTTTGTGGGTTAAATTCAAGAGATAGAAATAACCGTACAAAATGTGAATTTTTAAGGCTAGACATTCCAAGTAGGGCTTTGTAGCCAAGAATGTGAGTTAAGTCTAAGCAAGACTCACAAACCTGACTTATTTTAAAGTAATAATCATGGAAATGAGTCCTGAGTTTACATATTTACTTATTTAATTCATATGAAAGTCTGCTTTTGACCAAAAGTGGGCATGGAAGATCTTGGCATAAAAGGACCCCCCCACACACACACACACTTTCTTTGCATGACATTAAGACGAGACATACCAAAAATAAGTGATGCACAAGCAAGTGTGGCTCAGCTTTCTCTGTCTTTGTCCAGTGATTAAACTGTGATGTCAGCCACTTGATTTTGGTTGGGGAGGAAAAAGGAAATTAGTATGAGGGAACATTCAAATTTTTTCACAAAAAGAAGATTCTGAAACAGGAGGTACATGCTGAGGTTAATAACGGCAGAACATCTGTAGGTTTGCAATTCCTACCTAGCCTAACTTTCACTCCTACCTGAAGCCGTCCCTGGAACGTCCAGGACCAGCAGCCTGCTCGCAGAAGTGACCGACGCTGACTGAGGAGGCCTCCACGTGTTTTCAGTGTGGTAGAGAGTTCAGGTGACAGGTTGAGTCTCTTGGCTACCCCCATTAGGGGGGAGCACCACAAAAGATTTACTTTTCACAAATTTACATCCATCAGTTAGGAGGAAAATGGTCAAATGAAATTAAAATTTTATGGTAGACCTGAATGAAGTACATACAATAACATATGTAAATTCTAAAGAATACTAAAGGCAGGAGTGAATGACTCCTACAAAAGGGATGCAGTGTTAAAAAATAAAGAAGGCTTTAAAGTCACTTCTACTATTGCAAAACACAACTGGGTCTTAGGAGGCATAAAATAAACGGGGGTGCTGTAGTTACCTGTCCTCTGAAATGAGCCAATTGGCTCTCCGAACAGTGCTTCTTGAGTCAGATGTAAACTAGAACACCCAAGATAAGAACGTGATATGGTATGTAGCAAATCGAGGGCGCTGAAACTTACAAGAGAAACAAGATACATGTTAAATGTTTGGCCTCAGTTTACATGTTGAACTATGTTCCACCTCATTTCTCCAAGCACAGAAATTATTCTGAGTAAGTTTAGGTTGATGGTTCACCTATCTCTTCCCTGAGCTTCAGATGGACAGTGATTAAGTAACATGCCCAAGATTACCAGTTAGAGACGTGAGGTGCTTGCATGAGATGTTTGGCTTTGTATTCTAAGGTCCATGTGCTTTCTAGCATTTCATGTATTCCTACAGTTATGGGTGAATTCCAGCTCAACACTAACAATATTAAATTACACTGGGATTAGGGCTCCCCAACTAATCTCTCAGATCTTCGCAGACCAGGGGTGGAGAACCTGTTGGAGACAGAGTGCACGAACTGCAACGCAAAACCCACTTCCTTATCAAAGTGCCAACACTGCAGTTAACCCTGGGTAATGAGGCTTTAGTTTAGAAGAAACTCATACTTTGGCATCTTTTGTCTTAAGAGAAAGAAATAACCCGTGTTCCATGGCTGATCTTCACAGAGGATAGCCCCAATTACTGATTTTTGTTTATAATTAAAAGCCTTATGTTGGCACCTTGCCAGTCTGATGTCTGGTTGTAAATTCCATGAATGTATTTATTTCCATAATTCTAGCCCACTGAATCTACTATTGGCCATAAAATTAAAGGGAACAAGCTGTTGTATCCGTTCTGAAGAGTTCATAGACTAGTGCATAGAGAGAAAATGGAGTGAAAATTAAAAGTAGTTACTTTAATATGTAAACAGTTTTATAGAAAAATCAAGATAAAACCCTAAATGAAACTGATACGTAATGCCTGCAGAGGATGTCTCGCCGATGAAGGACACTGTAAAGAAACTGGCCAGCGGAAGCACAGAGGTAGAGCTTTCATCGCTCCGTCTTTTCTCCATCTATAAACAGAAGATTGGCAGAGATTATCTCCATGTGTGAAAATAGACCTAGCTCTGTAAAAAGTGACATATTATATTTTTAGTTGTATTATTCTTGTTTTATGAAATGATGTCTACATGATCCCTATAATTAAAAATTACATTTAGAAAAATGCTTAGAAGCACCCCAGTTTATCTGAATGTTTATCAAACAAAAATTAACCTGTCCATGTATTGTTTTTAAAAATCATGTGTGCAAGCCAAGGATATAGCTCAGCAGCGTAAGCACCTGCCTGGCAAGCACAAGGTCCAGAGTTTGATTCCTCGTACAAAAAAAATCATGTGTGTGTGTGAGTATGCAATTAATACTTCTCTGTGTTTTTCTTAAAGAGACCATTGTCTATGGACTCTAAAAATAAATTTTTCAAGGATTTTTATCCAATTTCTCTGAATTGTTTTTCCTATATTGTACATATCACTAGAATAGAAAGCTTGTGATAATACTTGAAATTCTGGACATTTGTCTTTCTATTATTTCCAGTACCACATATTTGAAGCTTTTGTAGATATCTGCTTGAGAGTCTGGCCAGTGCAATGAAGGAGGCATAGAGTGGAGATTTGAATTCAGTTCCCTTCTAGGTCAATAACTTGCCCACAGTCCTGGATAATCCTTGATTCGGGCCCAACACTAAGTCAATAAACGATAGTTATAAACAAGGCTTTGTGATAGGCACTGTAAGTCTGAAAGCTGAGAAGCTAGGGTATCATCATATAGGAAGCCAGGGAGACCAGCCAAGAGGTGAGATTAACAACAATATCACAAATCATATATTAAGTGTGATAACAGCTATACAAGTGAAATGCCATGGCAGGATTTGAGAAGGAACATGACTTCCAGCAGTGGGTAGCAGGAGAGGCGTATCAGAATACAAAATGGTAACACTGATGAATACACGCTGAAGTGTATTTCTGGAACATTTTAGTGATGGGGTTTAGGTAGGCCTACGGAAAGTAGAGGACAGTTGCTATTTTTAACTGCAGCAACGCTATGAAATTGTAGGGATCGCCATGAAGTATTTTGTTCTTTTAAATTTTTTATGAATCAGGAACAATGAATGCCAGAAATCACTAATGTAGATTTCATAGGTATTCAAATATGTGCTTTCCTATATACCTTAATATTTCACACTTACCAATCTATAATTTTTTAAGTATGTACATTTTCAAATTACAGCTTGTAAAATAGCCTTTCACTTATTTAAGACAAAAATTATGATATTCTAACTCACTATATTCTAGACAAAAATTTGCTGCCATTTTTTGCCACTTGAAAATAAAGCAGCTACCTTCTCAGTACTGAAAGCAGACTTTCTTCTAAAGCTATAATGCTTCTGTATTAATAGAATCCCAAACATTCCGGAGTGGTGGCTCAGCATGCTGAAATGTGAGTTCAGAAAGCCCATTTTCATCTACCCTGTTTACCCTGATTTTCAGCAGGGGATATTGAACAAGGGTCCTCAGTTCAATTCTTGAAACTGTGGTCTACCTAGGAACCACAGCGAGGTTAACTGGCAGCTTTCAGAATACCAGGGAGACGGCAAAGGGTTGTTCCTGACATTTTTCAAATGACTTTCCAAACAGAACTCTTCTATTAGACTTTTTGAAAGGGGGTTTCAGTCCTTACAGGGTAAGATTCAGAGGTGGGGAAATTGCTATTACTATGGTAGAGGGATTCATTCGGTGAGAACGAATGAAGAGGAAAAAACAGAAAGGGAACAGGGAAAAAGAAAGGCATGAATTACAATAAAAAAGAGAAACTTGACCAATGGGACATTTTATCAGATGTCTTGCCTAATAGTTTACACAAAAATCAGAAGCACCATATTAATACAGTGGACTTTGTGAAATAGAAAAGAAAATATGTCACTACCCAAATAATTGAACTCTGCCTAGGAAAGCAGCAGTCTCATATTTCAAACTGAGAAGCAGCCACATTTAATGAAATTGCACAAGGGAACATTTGGATAGCATAATTCCATTCCTACCAAAGCTGGGTTATTAATTATCCCTCAGTAATAATTCTTTTTATTAGATTATCAATTGTATTATTTCAGATTTTATAACAATTTAATCATGTGCTCAGGTAACTTTGCACTAAAGCAATTTCCTCAAATTTCTGATTTTTTGCACAGCACCAGGCACTTACACAGAAATTGATTCTTCCTTCCCTTATGGAAAAACACATATCTGTCTCACTCATCATGATGGTATTTCCTTTAGAGAAGGTCTTGAACTTGATCCATGATCCACCCTGGAAACACTGGCATTTACCATAACATTCAGTGTATAGTTAGAATTCACTAAGCTGGACAAACAGAACTGAAATATCTGTTCTAGAGAACAAACTACTACACAACAGCCAGCCACCAGTCATGGACAGGACACTCAGCATCTCATCTGAAATGCAGAGCTGCAGTTTAAATACTGCCCTTTTAGGGCTTTCTTTTTCTTTTTGTTTTTTTTGAGACAGGGTCACACTATGTAGTTCAGGCTGGTCTTGAACTTGCTTATATAGCCCCACCACTGTCTCCCAGCTGCTGGGATTGCAGTTGTGCACCTCCATGCCTGGCTCAAGACTTTCTGAACATCTTTCTTCACAGTTCGTCCAAAATTATGAAGCTCAGCTTGAGAAAAATCACTAATGAAACATGCTCCTTGCTAATTCAGCAGTAGAAACCAAACGTGCTGAGTTTTGGAAAGCAGAGACTTTTTAATACACCTAATCAACAAAGCCTTGTCAGTTGGTAGGTTCATTGCCTAACAGTTACGAATTTACTCAAGCAAATGAAAATATGGTGAACACTTAGCAGTCATGGCAGATGCTAAAAGAGATTGGCAAGCAGAGTTAAAGCATATTATGCATAAGTTTCTAATTGCTTTTTACACACTGTTTTCACTTTACTGATAGAAACTACATGCATTTTCATGTTTTTCCTCTTTGTTGTTTAAATTACTGTTTCACTGCAAAATAGTTCATAGCTTGCAGACTTTGCCAGTGTAGATAAACTGAACATATTTACTTGGCATAGACTGAGTACAAGAGATTGAGGGTTTTTATATTTCTAATTTTTCTAGCAATTTTGAATTGGTAGAATAGGCCTGAAGCAAATTTACAATAATATCCCAAAATGTTCTGTACTAAATTTTAATGGATAACCTAGATTGAGTGGCTTCTCTAGTGTTAAGTAGATATTAATTTTGTCTTTTAAAGCTAACATAAGACAAATATTAGTCAAGCCTACATAAGACAAGGAAGTACCATTTTTAACTTTCCTTCCCTTTTTTTGTCTGAGTTCTTGTTTCTGCACAATCGTTGAGACAAGCTAAATTGAAGATGATGGAACAAAGGACTCAGGGTTTGAATACATAAACATTCATGCATTACATACTTCTCAACACCTAATATGACAAAGAACAGGATAGAGACTTTGAATAAAAATGAACCTCCTCACTTATAGTTTGACCACTGTGTATGACAAATATCTTCTGTCGATACTTTTACCTTCAGATTTTCATACTTTCTATTATAGTCAAATATAATTCAGGGGGAGATAATGTACCTATGAGTGTGTCTAACCAAATGAATCTAAAAGATGGAATTCCACTCCCACAAGTTTGTCACAACATACAAGATGCTGCCTTCGTAACATACTCTCTGGGTACTCTCCTCACTTGACAAAGTAGAGAAATATATTGGTAATGCCCACATGGCAAAGCACTGCAGGTGACCTCCAGAATTTGTAAGAAGTCATCAGGTGCTGAGGAAGGATTTCTAGTTGACAGCCAGGACAAGCCAAGGTCTTCTGTCTTAACATCTAAAGGAAATAAATTCTGTTTGCAGCTTGAATGACATTGGAAGTATATTCTTTCCTGTATGCCTTTAAATAAAAGTCAAGATGGAAATTTTGTGAAATCCTAAGCAGAATACTCAAACTCTCTGGACCACTGAACAGAAATGTTGAGATAATAATTCTGTGTTATTTGAAGCCATTAAATTTGTGGTCAATATTTTGGTACTAGGAAGTGAACTCAGGACCTTATGCTTGCCAGGCAGGCTCTGTGCCACTGAGATATATCCCCAGCCCTTTGTGGTAATTTTATGTATAACAATAGCTAATTAATGTACCATTAATTCTACAGTTATTTTCTAATAAATGTAGCAATATCTATACATAAGGCAATGATTCATTTTTGCATTGAACATATGTTTTATTGCCAGATATTGTTCTCATTCCTAAGGACATGATAATAAACACAAACAGCAATATTCATATGTTTCAATGGTGGATATATAGATTATATTAAAAGTTGTAGAATAGTTAGTTGCAATTATATTAAATAAATACCAAATCCTCAACCATGGTCAGGAAAATTAGGAAATGCTCCTTCTGTAGTATGTTAGCAATAGGCTCTTGGCAGTAGAAAGAGGAGTGTGCCCTGGTTTGTACCTTTGCCTGTCTCTATGGTGTAAATACTATCACGATCAAGTTCAAAATTCAATGATGTCATTTAACACTGAGATGGGAAAATGAACATAATCTCCTATGAATCCTGATGTGCACGCCACCAGCCTTCTGGAGAGAAGCAACAGCTGGATTAAACAGAGAAGAATGAGGTTGCCTTAAGAGGTCTAGCAATTCAAAGCTTTCTAGAGGAGCAGCAAGAATACAAAGGTCCTAAATCTGAAAGGGTTGCTTTGCTTGAACAACTGAAAAGAGAATATGGATGGAGGTTAAAGGCCAAGCAGAAAGAAATTTGAAAGGGGAGAATGAAAAAGCAAGAAAAGGTCAAACAGCCGGGCATCTAGGAACACAACCATAATCCCAGTACCACGGCGGGTGAGCCAGCATAATTGCAAGTTTGAGGCCAATCTGGGCTACAGAGGGTGACCCTGTCTTAAAAGAATAAGGAAAAGGGGGAGGATAAGAAGAGAAGAGGAAAGTAAAACAGAACAGGAATATCAACGCGAGGAGGGAGCTCTCACGCTATCTATGATCAGAAAGAACTCGGACGTTGTTCTAGGATCGGGGGATGCAAGAGTGAACTAGAGGCAAGGACTACCAGTGAGGTGTTTAGGGTTTGCCCTAGTAGCAAAAGTAAGATATGTACTTTAGGAGATAGTTTATCTTTAGTTAAATTCATTTAAGAAACAAATACAGCTATTTATAGGGAAATCACTATAGACTATTACTTATATATTAACTTACCTATTAATAAAAATAACAATAGTACTTTCATCATGATTATTTTGAGATTAATTTAGTACATACAATTATCAAGAAATGTGGAACACTGCACGCAATGTATTTGAAGCCCTTTTTCTTCCCTTTGCCTTTCTTTTTTATTATTGTTACACATAGCAGAAAGGAGGGCTGGCTTGCAGAGATACAAATTTAGAGGTGGTCATCACATGAATGGCGTTGGAAGTCACAGAAAACAGGAGTAGCAGGTAGATAAGAGTGAATAATAGAAAAGGGGCCTGTGTCAACATCATGAGCCTCAAATTTAGACTGATTAGAAGCCAATGAGCCTTTGCTCTTTGGCAAAAGTCTTAGGTTATAAAATATGGAAATGACAGGTTCTGTCTGCAGGACTATGCTGAGCTCATACTTGTGTTACAGAATTTATTTCTAAGGTCCTCATGAATAGAAGTACGTAGAAAAACTGGATAAGGTTCAGAGAATGATTGAAAACATCAGGATGATACATTTATGAGAAAAGATTTGAAACAAAGACATGCTTCTACAAAGTCCTGGAAAAGATGGATCTGATTAATATCCTAAAGTTTTAAAACACTAATAAACAGGGAAAGAAAAATAATTATTTTCTTCAGATCATCAAAAAAATTTTAGGCTTAGTTCAAATACTAGAAAAAAGATACTCTGATGTTGGAAATACTTACTTTGCAAAATTTTGTAGAACATTTGTGTGGATAAATCTCTCTCTCTCTCTCTCTCTCTCCCTCTCTCTCTCTCTCTCTCTCTCTCTCACACACACACACACACACACACACACACTGAATATCTGCTATTCCTTAATTCAATATAAAATAGAATTTCCAGTATAGGAGAGATTTGGACTCTTTTCACTGATACATCATCAATATCTAGAACAGTACTTGACATACAGAAAGGGCTAAATGTTCAAATTTTTTTAAAAATTATGTTTAACATTTAAACATTAAAATTATTTTATGGAGTCAAGGGTACTATCACATGTCTACAGATAGTAAGTACAACCACATGGAGGCAAAATCAATTATTATTCACAATGTTCTTGACCCACTTAATGCAGTAGATTTGCCATAGAGAAGAAATTAGTTTACTTTTTAAATAAGTTTAAATTTACATTTTAATATATTAATGTCATCAAGTATTAATTTCTCAAATATTAATATCTTATTATCTTAACAGAAATTTAGTTATAACAAAAATACAATAAAATATAACATTTTTTCTTTAAAATAGCAGTTACATGTAATTGCTTTATTTAGTAATGGAATGAGTCTCTAGAAAAAATCATATCAGAAATAATTTCTCAGATAACTAGAGATGATGTCCTCAATGAAAATCATGCTTAATGACTCTATAACAAATACAGAAAAAAAAATAGAGGAGGTTAACAAAATTATGGAAAACATGAATGCTGAGCATAGAGAAGAAATGGAATCCAGAAGGCAGATTCAAGCAAATATCCAGGAGAATAAAAATTCCACTGAAAGAATTTGACATACAGTTAAATGAGGCATATAGAACTCCAGTTATCCATAATAAAAAAATCTACAGCTAAGCATATCATAGTAAGACTTCAGAAATTCAAAATAAAAATACAATATTAAAAGCTGTATGGAAAAGAAAAGAATCAACTACAAAGGAAAGCCCATCAGAACCACAGCTGACTTCTCAGCACAAACCCATAAGTCAAGGAAAGCTTGAAGTGAATTATTTCAAGCTCTTAGGGAAAACAACCTCCAACCCAAGCTGATGTACCCCGCAAAACTATCTTTCAAAACTGGTGGTGAAATAAGTTACTTCCATGACAAAGAACTTCTGAGGAAATTTATGACCACTAAATCAGTATCACAAAATGTTTTGAAAGACATTCTAAAAAGAGACAACAAGACTATAACTCCATGAACCCCAACAGAAAATCTCCAGCAGGCAAAGCAAAAAATTATACAGAGGGAAAAAAAAGGAGAGCCAACAACAGAAAAATAACACGACAGGGATAATTCAATACATATTAGTTATAGTCATCAATGTCAATGGTCTCAATTCACCAATCAAAAGATACACACTGATCTCTGGGCAGGGAGGAGCTTAGTCCACAAGCAGCACCTAGGCGGCCCCTCTGCCTGTGTGGAACTCTGGGCAGGTGAGGTGTGTGCGCACTCCGACCTGTATCTCTGGGCAGGGAGGAGCTCGGCCCACAAGCAACACTTAGCCGGCCTCTCTGCCTGCATGGAACTCTCGGCAGGAGAGGCGTGTGCATGCTGCAACCTGGATCTCTAGGTAGGGAGTAGCTCGGCCCACAAAGCAGCATCTGAGCAGCCTTTTGAGTGGAACTCTTGGCAGAAAGCTTAAGGGACATTCTCCCCAAAAGAAGGAGCCATGGGTGCAGCCTTTGTAATGGACCTTTGCCTGGTGAGCTGCCTGGGTAATTTGTAGCTCAATATTTTGCGTTTGATATCCAAAATGGGAAGACAGAAGAACAAAACGCAGTCTCAGAACTTAACCCCACCCAGAATAAGTCCTGGATGCAATGATATAGGAGAACTAGGAAGCCACATACATGCAAGTTCTGAAATGATTGCATTTGAAATAAACAGCTCCACCAAGCCATAGAACAGATTAAAGCAGAAATAAGCCACATACCTGCAATTTCTGAAATGATCACATTCGAAGTAAAGAAAGAACTCCATCAGGCCACAGAAGAGATTAAAGCAGAAATAATCTCTCAGGCAAAAAATGAAGTGAAAACTATAATGGGAGAAATGTTCCACACATATAGAGAAGAAATAGATAAAAGAATAGAAAAACATAGGAAACAAATGTAAATGTTACAAGAGCAATTTAGGAATGAATTACCACGAATGAAAAAGGTCCAAAGAGATTGCCAGGAAATGAAAACTTCCATTGAAAGCTTGCAAAACCACTTAAATGAAGCTGAAGATAGAATTTCTGATCTTGAAGACAGCATGGCAGCTACTGAGTGTGAAAGGAAGGATCTCATAAAGTCATCAACGATCCAGGAAAAATCAATCCAACAGCTGCAAGATGAAGCAAAAAGAAATAATATCCGAATAATAGGAGTCAGTGAAACAACAGGAAGCAAAACAAATGATATAAAAAGAATACTTGCTGAAATAATAGCAGAAAATTTCCCAAACATGGTAAAATATACTGAAGTACAGTTAATTGAGGCATATAGAACCCCAATGAGCCATAACCTAAAGAAAACCACACCCAGACATACAATAGTCAAGATCCCAGACATCCAGCAAAAGAACACAATATTACAAGCTGCTAGAGAAAAGAAACAGATCACCTATAGAGGGAAGCCCATCAGAATCACAGCAGACTTCTCAACGGAAACCATGAAATCAAGAAGAGCTTGGAGCAAGGTATTACAGATTCTGAGACAAAACAGCTGCCAACCCAGAGTGATGTATCCTGAAAAACTATCCTTCAAATTCAATGAAGAAATAAAATATTTCAACGACAAAAAACAACTGAAGAACTTCATGAGTGCCAAAGCAGCATTGCAAAAAGCACTACAAGATATTCTAGACAGAGAAAAAAGGGACCACAATCTCAAGAACAAGAATAGAAAGGAACCCTCAAACAGATGAAGCAAGTAAACAGCAAAAGTAGGAAAACAACAAGTAAATAGCATGACAAGAATAAGCCAACATATAAACATTATAACCATTAATGTAAATGGCCTCAATTCACCAGTCAAAAGGAAAAGATTGGCAGAGTGGATTAAAAAATGCAATCCAACGATATGCTGTATACAGGAAACACATTCTACTCAAAAGGAAATCCACAAGCTGAAAGTTAAAGGATGGAAAACTATTCGCCATGCAACAGGTCCCCAGGAAAAAGCAGGGATAGCTATAATGTTTGCAGACAATGTGAACTTCAAACCAAAAACAATCAAAAGAGATAAAGAAGGCCATTACATACCAGCTAGGGGAAAGCTGCAAGAGGAAGGGATAACAATCCTAAAAATTTATGCACCAAATAATGGAGCACCAAACTTTACAAGTCAAATCTTAACAGACGTGAAAAATCAAATAATTAATAACACCATTGTAACAGGGGAACTAAACACCACTCTGACGCAAAGAGACAGGTCAACTGGACAGAAACTCAGCAAAGAAATAACAGACTTGAACCAAAAGTGTGAACAAATGGACTTAGTAGATGTATACAGAGTGTACCACCTCACAACATCAGAACACACATTTTTCTCAGCTGCACATGGGTCTTTCTCTAAAATTGACAACATTCTAGCCCATAGAGCGTATCTACCTAAATGCAAAAGAACTTAAGTCATCCCATGCATATTATCTGACCACAGTGCAAAGAAATAGGAAATTAATGACAAAGAGAACTCCAAAAACCGCATAAACACTTGGAAATTAGACAACAACCTCCTGAATAACCAATGGGTAACACAAGAAGTTAAAGAAGAAATTAAAAAATACTTACAAACAAATGAAAATGCAAATACAACCTACAGGAATCTGTGGGATGCAATGAAAGCAGTTCTCAGAGGGAAATTTATAGTGTTGAACTCATATATAAACAAAACAGAAAGAGAGCAAATAAATAGCCTAATGCTACATCTCAAACTTTTAGAAAAAGAGCAACAAGCTAAAGAAAAAGCCCAAAGAAGGGAGGAGATGATAAAACTCAGGGCAGAAATTAATGTACTTGAGATGAAGAAAACTCTACAAAAAATAAGTGAATCCAAGAGTTCGTTTTTTTGAAAGAATAAATAAAATTGATAAACCCCTAGCCAACCTTATCAAAAAAAGAAGGGAAAGAACTCAAATTCATGCAATAAGGAATGAAAAGGATGAAGTAACTACAGATCCCACAGAAATTCAAAAGATCATTAATACCTGCTTTGAAAATCTTTACTCCCATAGGATAGAAAGTTCAGAAGAAATGGACAGATTCCTAGAAATGTACAAATGACCAAAATTGAATCAGGAAGACTCAAAAATCCTGAACAACCCAATATCAGTTAATGAGATTGAAAATGTCATTAAAAACTTACCAACAAAGAAAAGCCCAGGCCCTGATGGATTCACAGCAGAATTCTATAAAACATTCAGAGAAGATTTAATGCCAACACTCCTCAAACTCTTCAGAGAAACTGAAAAGGAAGCAACTCTCCCTAACACATTTCTGGAGGCAAGTATTATACTGATAACCAAAACCAGAGAAGGATCCAACCAAGAAAGAGAACTATAGGCCAATCTCTCTAATGAACACAGATGCAAAGATACTCAACAAAATACTAGCAAATAGAATACAGCGAATCATAACAAAAATTATGCAACATGACCAGGTTGGATTTATTCCAGGAATGTAGGGATGGTTCAATATTTGGAAATCAATTAATGTAATACATCATGTCAATGCAGCCAAAGACAAAAACCACACGATCATCTCAATAGATGCAGAAAAAGCTTTCGATAAAGTCCAACATGCATTCATCTTAAAAACCTTAGAAAAAAGAGGAATAGATGGCCTCTACCTCAATCTGATCAAAGCCATCTATGACAAACCAACAGCCAACATCATACCAAATGGACAAAAACTGAAAACTTTCACTTTAAAGTCAGGAACAACACAAGGATGTCCATAGTCACCACTCCTATTCAACATAGTTCTGGAAGTATTCGCCAGAGCAATTAGACAAGAGAGAGAAATAAAAGGAATAAGGATAGGAAAGGAAGAAGTCAAACTATCACTATTTGCAGATGACATGATACTATACATGGAGGACCCCAAAAACTCCACAAGAAAACCTCTGGAATTAATTGACAAATTCAGCAGAGTAGCTGGATACAAAGTGAACACTCAAAAATCAATAGCATTCCTATACACGAGCAACAAACAGACTGAGAGAGAAATTCAGGAAACCATACCTTTTACAATAGCATCCAAGAAATTGAAATATTTAGGAATCAATCTAACAAATAATGTGAAAGATTTATTCAGTGAAAACTACAGTACTCTGAAAAAAGAGATCGAAGAGGATTTCAATAAATGGAAAAACATACCCTACTCATGGTTAGGAAGAACCAACATTGTGAAAATGGCCATACTACCAAAACTATTGTACAGATTCTGCAATTCCCATTAAACTACCATTAGTATACCTCACAGATCTAGAGAAAATATGCCTTAAATTCATCTGGAACCAGAAGAGACGCAGAATAGCAAAAGCAGTCCTGGGCAACAAGGACAAGTCAGGTGGAATCACAATCCCTGAAATTATACTACAAAGCTACTGTAATAAAATCAACCTGGTACTGGCTCAAAAACAGACCTGAGGATCAGTGGAACAGACTGGAAGATGCAACTACAAAGAAAAACACACTCAGCCACCTAATATTTGACAAAGGGGCCGACCAAAGTTACTGGAAAAAAGCATGGCCTGTTTAATAAATGGTGCTGGAAAAACTGGCTTGCCTCTTGCCAAAAACTGAAAATCGACTCAAGTCTATCACCATGCACCAAACTCAGGTCAAAATGGGTCACAGATCTCAACATTAAAACAGAAACTCTAAATCTATTGGAAGAGAAAGCAGGTAAAAATCTTGAAGACACAGCAGTAGACAGAGAGTTCATGAACAAAAATGAAACTGC
This sequence comes from Dinomys branickii, assembly GCA_004027595.1. Taxonomy (NCBI): domain Eukaryota; kingdom Metazoa; phylum Chordata; class Mammalia; order Rodentia; family Dinomyidae; genus Dinomys; species Dinomys branickii. Next base: position 83,848 of record PVLD010002857.1, read on the forward strand.
AAGGGAAGCACTTCAAGGAATCAATAACTGGGACCTCATCCTACTCAAAACTTTTTGCACATCTGAGGAAATCACCAGCAAAGTAAAAAGAAAATCCACAAAGTGGGAAAAAATCCTAGCTGGCTGTCCCTCAGACAAAGGTCTTCTATCTAGAACATACAAAGAATTAAAAAACATGTACCTGTCCAAATTCAAAGACCCAATCCAGAAATGGGCATCTAAGATGAATACACACTTCTCAGACAAAGAAATACAAATGGCAAATAAATATATGAGAAAATGTTCCACATCTTTAGCCAAAATGCAAATAAAAACAACATTGAGATTTCATCTCACCCCAGTAAGACTGGCCAGTATTAAGAAATCATCCAATAACAAATGCTGGCGAGGCTGTGGAGAAATAGGGACTCTACTGCACTGCTGGTGGGTTTGCAGACTGGTGCAACCACTGTGGAGAGAAGGTTGGAGATTTCTCAGCAAACTAGGTCTAGAGGTTCCGTTCAAACCAGCTATTCCCCTTCTGGGTATTTTCCCAGAAGGTCTGAAAACATCATATCACTGTGATATATGTGCACCCATGTTTATAGCAGCGCAATTTGTAATAGCTAAATTGTGGAAGCAACCCAAATGTCCACTCACAGAGGACTGTATTAAAAAACTGTGGCATTTTTATATAATGGACTATTATCCAGCTATAAAGAGGGACAGATTTGGGGCCTTTGTAGGCAAATGTTCACAATTAGACACCATACTCATTAGTGAAATAAATCAGAGTTACATATGCATGCAACGTGTTGTGTCACTAGTGCAAGAACCTGAGGGTGGGAATATAAACTAAGAGGCATGAAGGAAATCTCTTCAAAAGTAAAGAACAGATGGGATGAGGGAAAGGAGAAAAGAAAGAAAGAGGCAAATATGTATGTATGTATGTATGTATGTACATATGTGCAGGATGGTTAACATGGTTCTACTGTTGTCTTATGTCACTTTATGGTAAGGAATAGTTGATGACTGGTTGTTTGATCAATCTTGTATGTCTATATGTGTTTTTCTAAGCATACACTTTGAAGTTATCAATATGCTGTGCAACAACTATTGTTGGTTTCCTGTTGCTTTGTCTATAATTCAATTTTGATTATATTGTTATTGTGCTACTTTGTGTCTCTTTGTTAATGCTTTCCTCCTTTTTTGTTGATGTAGTTCTTTTTCTTTTACACCTTAAAAAAAATAAAATTAAAATTATATAAAAAAAGAAAAAAGGAAGGAAGGAATAATTATGTATGTATGTATGTATGTATGTATATGCAGCATATCTAACATAGTTGTACTACTGATTTAGGTCACTTTATTGTGAGCAATAGTTGATGATTATTTGTTTGATCAATTTTTCATGTCTATTTCTGTTTTCCTGAGTATACACTTTGAAGTTATCAATATATAATGCAACAACCATTGTTAATTCCGTGTCACTTGCCTGTAATTCAGTTTTGACTGTACTATTCTTGTGCTACTTTGTGTCTGTTTGTTAATATGTTCTTTTACTTTTAAAATAAAAGTGTCAAAAAAAAAGATGGAGACTGACAGAATCAATCAAGAAGCAAGATCCAACAATATGCTGTATAGAAGAAACACATTTAATTCAAAATGAAATTCATAGGCTGAAAGTCAAAAGATGGAAAACAGTATGTGACAGGAACACAGAAAAAAGCAGGCATAGCTATTCTATTTGCAGACAAAGTGAATTTCAAACCAAGACTGATTAAGATAGATGAAGAAGTCACTACATCGTTGTAAAAGACAATTTAAAAGGAAGAGATAATTATTCTAAATATATATACAATAAATTCTAGTGCACCCAACTATATCAAACAAGTATTAACAAGCATGAAAAATCAAATTAACAATGATACAACTGTATTGAGGGATATCAATACCCCCTGTCACAAAAGACAGATCAACTAGACAAAAAATCAAGAATGAAATACTAGAACTAAACCAAATTTTTGAACAAATGAATTTAGTAGATATCTACAGAATATTCCACATCTCAACATCAGAATACATGTTATTGTCAGCTGTACATGGGAACGTTCTCCAAAATAGATCACATTCTGGCTCATCGAATATGCTTAAGTAAATGCTAAGTAAGTGAAGTTATCCCATGCATATTATCAGACCATAGTGCAATTAAATTGGAAATCAGTAGTAAGAGAAACCACATGAGCTTCATAAACACATGGAAATTAAAAAACATCCTCCTGAAGAACTGATGGGTCAAAGAAGAAATTAAAGAAGAAAGTAGACATTTTCTACAATGAAATGATAATGATAACACAACATACCAGGATGTATAGGACACAATGAAAGCAGACCTAAGAGGGAAATTTGTAGCAGTGAATACCCACATGAGGGAAACAGAGCAACTGCAAATAAACAACTTATGGTAAACCTCAAATTAATAGAAAAAGAAGACTATGCCAAAAGCTCATATGAGGGAGGAAATTATAAAGATCAGAGAAGACATTAATGGATCTGCGACTAACAAAGTCATACCAAGGATCTGTGAAAGACTAAGTAAAATTGACAAGTGCTTGTCTGACCTGATCACAAGGAAGTAAAAGACCCACCACGCAGTTAGCCATGAAAAGAGGAAATGAGAATGGGCCCTGTGAAAGTTCAGAAGACCAGCTATACCTATTTCAAAACTTGTATTCTAATAAGATGAAAAATGTGGAAGAAATTGACAGGTTCCTAGATGCATATGAATTACCAAAGCTGGATAAAGAAGATATAAAAATCAGAAATAAACCAGTATCAATCAATGAAATCAAAGATGTAGTTAAAAACCTACCAACAAAGAAAAGCCTGGGGCCTCATCAATTCATTGCTGAATTCTCCAGAAAATTTAGAGAAGACCTAACACCACTACCTCTCAAACACTATAATGAAATTGAAAGGGAAGCAATACTCCCAAATTCACTCCTGGAAGCAAACATTACCCTGATACCAAAGCCAGAGAAGGGCCTAACTAAGAAAGGGAATTACAGGCCAGTCTCCCTAGTGAATATAGATGTAAAAGTCCTCATTAAAATGCCCATAAACAGAATTCAGCCAATCATCAAGACTATACATCATGACTAAGTGGGGTTCATCCTAGGGATGGTTCAAAATACATAAATCAATAAATGTAATACCTTATATTAACAGAGCCAAGGCAAAAATTGTATGATCATCTCAACAGCTGCAGACAAAGCTTTTGACAAAGTCCAGTAACCATTCATGATAAAAAAAAAAAGCCTTACAGACAATTGGAATAGATGGCCTTTACCTCAACTTGATAAAATCTATGACAAACCAACAGCCAACATCATACCAAATGGAAAAAAACTGAAAATTTTCTCTCTAAAATCAGAAACAAGACAAGGATGTCCACTGTCTCCAGTCTTATTGAACATAATCCTGGAAAATTTAGCCAGAGCAATTAGACAGGAGAAAGAAAAAAATGAATACTGACATGAAAGGAAGAAGTTTAATTATCATTATTTGCAGATGACATGATACTCTACAGAGAAGACCCCAAAACTCCACTAAAAAGCCACTAGATTTAATAAGCAAATTCAGTAACATAGCTGAAGATAAAGTGCCTTCAAAAAGATGAAATACCTAGAAATCAATCTAAGAACATAAAAAACACTTCTACATTGAAAACTGCGGTATTCTGAAAAAGTAGATTCAAGTGGATATCAGAAAATGGAAGGAGATCCCTTGCTCTTGGGCAGGAAGAACAAACAGAATGAAAATGGGCAAACTTCCAGAACTGTTATGCAGATTTAATGCAATTCTTATCAAAATTCCAATAGCATGTCTCACACAATTAGAAAAAAATATCCTAAAATGCATTTGGACCCAAAAAGAACTAGAATAGCAAAGGCAATTCTGGACACCAAAGGCAAGGCAGGAGGCATCGCAATCCCTGACTTGAAATTGTACTATGAAGTTACAGTGAAAAAACAGCATGGTACTGGCAAAGAAAAACATCAACCATACCTGAAGATCAGCGGAACAGACTACAAGATGCAGAAACTCTAGAAATACTCAACCACCTTATCTTTGACAAAGAGGACAAACACATTCAGTGGAAGAACGACAGCCTCTTTAATAATGCTGGAAAAAGTGGCTCTGCACATGCCAAAGATTAAAGTTGGACCCATATCTTTCACCCTGAACTAAACTAAGTTCAAAATGGATCAAAGATCTAAACATTAAAACAGAAATATTAAATCTTCTGGAAGATAGAGTAGGTAAAACTCTTGAAGACATGGGTATAGGCAAAGACTTGATGAATAAAGCTCCGACTGCAGAGGAACTATGACAAAGAATCAGCGACAGGGATCACATCTTACCTTAAAGCTTTTGTGCAGCAAGAGAAAGCACCCACATAGTGAAGGGAAAGCCCACGGTGTGGAAAAACGTTTGCCATCTGTTCCTCAGACAAAAGATTGCTCTGAAGAACATATAGAGAATTTAAAAAATCAGACCTCCTAAATTTAAAGGTCTAATCCAAAAATGGGCATCTGATATGAATATATACTTCTCAGGTGAAGATATACAAACAGCAAATAAATATATGAAAAAATGTTAAACATCATTGGTCATTTGAGAGATGCAAATTAAAATAACACTGAGATTCATCTCACCCCAGAAAGAATGGCTGTCATCAAGAAATCAGTGAATAACAAATGATGGATGGGCCTGGGGAAAAGAACCCTTCTCCACTGTTGGTGGGAGTGCAGACTGGTGAAGCCACTGTGGAAATCAGTGTGGAAATTCCTCATACAACTAGGATTGAAGGTCCCATTTGACCCAACTATTCCCTTTCTGGGTATCTTTCCAGAACGATCATACCACAATGATACAAGTGCACCCATGTTTATATTTGTACAATTTGTAATTGCTAGACATTGGAAACAACTCAAATGCCCATCAACTGAGAAATGGATAAAAAAGATGTGTTCTTTTTATAAAGTGGAGTATTACTCTGTCATAAAAGAAGGGCAAACTGGAGACTTTTATAGATGAAGAGATGCAACTCAAGACCACACTCATAAGTGAAATAAAACTGATGGATGTGTGCAAACATCACAGGGTCTCCTTAGCGTGAGAAATTGAAAGAGTAAATCAAGTCCAAAATGCACAATTGATACTGAAAAAAGGGAGGACACTGTTCAAAAGGAAAGAAAAACTGGGATGGGGCAGTGGAAAAAAGAAGGAAGAGAAAAGCATGTATATGTGGAAGTTACGGTAGTTATACTAACTTCTCTCAGTTCTCTGAGAACAGTTTGTGCTAATGTCGTCAATTGAATGTGGATATTTTGTACTCTGAGTAAGTAATTTAAAGATAACAATGCAAGATATATTAACCACTGTTATCCTTCTATTACATTGTTTTGAAAGTTTATTTCTTTAAAATAAATAAAAAGGAAATTGTTTTATTTTAAAGTTGTAACCCTTTTTTACCCTTGATATGTGTTTAGAAAATTAACAAGGGGTTCAAAGTGTAAAATACTGTATTGTCTTCCTGTTTGGGTGCTTCTAAATTGAATAACCATCATTTCTCAAAATTGACCCAGATTTAGACTTTTGTGTTTCTTAAGATTTGATATAACTGATCAGTCTGATTCCACTTGAACTAGCTTATATGAACTATGATATTGTTTTTGACAGAAGAAACTACCAAGAAAAAAACCCAAAAACCAAATACTGACTTTTAATAAATTAGGAATTTTCCTAAATGCTACTTTAATTTTACCTTTTAAATGTTTGATTTTGATAAGATATAAAATCTATTATAGTAATATTTTGAAGTTGTTTTTTCGAAAATAAACATCATGGAGTTGCAGTTCATTTTATAATAACACAAATTGTATCATAATAATAATTATTGATGGTTATTAGTGAAAATTCAATGCCAAATTTCTTTCCAATAACTAGCAATAATTAAGGTAGCATATTTTGTCAATTCACCACTAAATATCTTACAAATTTGAAAGTAAAAGTCATCTTCTATTGCACAATAAATTATGAACTAATGAAACACAGGTTTGAATCAGAATTCGTGAAGCAATGACAAAGTGGAGGTAGCAGTAACCTCACTCAAGGCAAATACTCATCAATGAGATGTGCCATCTTGGTACGATTTGCAGAGCGTGCCATTCAGTAGAGAGAGGTCTTCAAAGCGGTACCGGAAACACTTTTCAAATGTTATGAGCCCAGGATAATCTTGGGAACAAAGCTTAAAAAAGAGAAAATAAAGAGGAAAATTAAAGCTAAATACTCCTATGTATGTAAAGACCAAAACAAGCCCTAAAAGTTATTGACAAGTGAAATTCAGCGATATGTAAAAACGTGTTTTGATCACGTGATCATTCTATGAAAGCAAACTTGGCTTAATGTTTCAAATTTTCAACACAGTAGTAGCATAAAGGGAAATAAGATCCATAAAACTCTAATAATTGCAATAAAATTAACAAAATTTAACATTAACAGTTGAAATATTAGAAAACAAGAGACAGAATTTGTTTATTCTTCTAATGCTCATTTAAGAAAAATGTACAGAAACATATGTTTAATTATGAAGTACTGAACTCTTTTTCCTTGAAAGTTAAAAGGCGTAGGTTTCTGTACTTACATTATCTGTCCAACATTTGAATGGAGGATTTAGTCAATGCTATGAAGCAAGGAAAGAAAAACACCCTGAAGACTGGAAAGGAAGAGGTATCTTTCTATTTATGTATGCTGTGATGTTTTTACATAGGAAGAACATGATATTTATAAAAATTTACTAAAACTAAAATAACTTCATATATACCTATAGATTATAAGAATGAACACAAAATTAATTTTATATCTATATACAAGCAAGTGATTGAAGAAGAACCTAAAATTACTTTAAAACATCATAAAATGTACTTATTAGTGACATCAACATTAAACAAAACCTATCAACTTTATAATGGCAATGACAGATATTAGTGAGAAAATTTAAAGAATTAAATAAATAAAGATATTTCAGCGTGACAAACTGTTGCTGAAATTTCAGTTTCCCTCAAATGGACAATATCAGCTAAGATCCCCAAAGATGTTCATTGTGAAAATTGACAACTTCTCAATTTATTTTAAAATGTCAAAGAAAATAGAATATTTTCAATACTATTCTAAAACTGAACAAATTAGAAAATTTATGTGTATTAATTGACATAAAACTGTACTGTAATAGTGATAATTGGAATTGGCATAAAATACACAAATAAACCTATGGACAGAATAAAGAGTTCAGAAATAGCCACACATGTACAGAGTTACTGATTTTCAACAAGAGTTTGTAGGCCAGTCAGTGCAGAAAAATACCTATTCAATATATGATGCCAGGACAACTGAATACACATGAAAAACAAAAGCAAACCTCAACCCCACCTCACATCAGGTGAGTGATAAAAAAACATAATTGAATAAAATATAGTCGTAAAGACAATTTCATTTTGTTTTCTTTGTTTTGAAATAGGGCATCACCATGTTATTTAGGTTGGTCTTAAACACAGTCTATAGCCCAAGCTGGCCTTGAAATCATGTTGATTTTCTTGCCTTTGTCTCTTAAGGGCTGGGATTGCTAGTGTTTGCTGCCAGACCCAGTTAAACAAAATTTTAATATATAAGACTTTTTATGAAATTACATATGAATGTTATAGTGACCTTGAGTCCATGTTACAATGTTTAGAATATACACCAAAAATACTGTGTATAGAAAAAAAAAGATGATAGATACCAGTTAAAATAGTAACTGGGCATGGTGGTGCACATCTGTAATCCCAGCCCTCAGGAGGCTGAGACAAGAGGATTGCTGAGATTTCAAGACCAGCCTGGGCTACAAAGTGAGCTCAAGGCCAGCCTAAATCGCATAGTGAGAACCTGTCTCAAAAACACACACCCCAAAACCCACACTAAAATCTAATAAAGTTTAGCAATAAATGAGGAGAAAATATTTATAATGCACAAAATAAAAAACTTGTAAGCAGAGTATATTTTAAACTTTTCCATAAAAACACAATAAAGAACAAACATTATCACTGCTGCTCCACAAAATACAAAAGACTCATAGAGTGAAGATTTAAAAACATCTAACATGAATAGAAAAAATGTGATGAGCCTTATAGATCATGAACAAAGCGCAAGTTAGCATTGCAATGAAGAGTCCGGCGCGCTCTGGCCAGCGCGGCTGAAGGGGAGCGGAAGCAGCTGGCAATCGAGGAAAACAGTGAAAACAGAGAGCAAAACGTAAAACAGAACGTGTGAACTTCTTACACAGGCCTGAAGGAATGTAAGTTTTACAATTTGAAACGAACAGTTTCTTTTAAACACATATTTTACTTGTCAGCAATTTTAGATGTACTGTAATAATGTTCTCTAGAGGTACAGAACCAATAATGTATATATATAATATAAATAATATATAATATATAACAAATAATACATGTATGTTAAATATATTTAATATTATAATGATATAAAATATTATGTATCCATATATTTATTATGATATATTTTAATAATGTACTATGATATACAATGTAATATTTTTAACATGTATATTAAAAGGAGATTGACTGCACTGGCCTACCCCACAGAAGCGGAATAGTCGCACCACGGCTATCTGCAGGATGGAGAAGAGAGCTGGGGAAATCAGCAGGTCCAGGAAGCTGGAAGCCTCCAAACAGGAGGGAGCGATAATGCAGCCCTAGTCTGAATCTCCAGGCCAGGAAACTTCTGGAAGAGCCACCGGTATATGTCCACGTTCAGAAGCTGAAGACTGTACTGTTTGACAGCAGCAATCATAGCGGGAAAAATCTCCTCTTTCCTACCTTCTTAGCTACTTTCTCATCACTGAGACTCAATACCTGACACCCACAACAGTAAGGAGGAGAGGTTTATTTTCCCTCACCGTTTTAGTGCATAGGCAGTCAGGGTGACATGACAGAGGAAAAACAGCTGCTCATGTCGGGGCAGGCAGGGAGCAGAGAGATCAAAGGAGGAAGGAGGAAGACCCAGGCCCTCCACCAGTGACCCACTCCTCCCAACCTGACCCTACCACCCAACAGCTATAAGCACCGAGATCCAACCACATTCCAAAAGCCTCCTTCTGAGCGCAGGCACCTCTGGGGGGCGTGTTAGATGGAAACCACAACACGCCTGCGCACTCGTGACTTTCCCCTTCCACTTCTGCTTCCCCTTGGATCCCGACGTACAAGACGCCGCCACCGACGTGCAGGGCAGGTCTTTCCTCTTAAATCTGCCAACACCCATGCCAATCGTCTATAGAAATGCCCTCACGAACACACCCAGAATTGTTCTTTACCAATTTTCTAGACACATCTCCTTCCAGTCAAATTGAAAACCAAGATCAACCATCACACTTACTTCACAGTCATGGAACCACATACTACAAAAAGGACTGCACAAGAATGGTACTGTAGTATCGTTTACATCAATAAAATATCTGAAACAACTCAGGTCCAAGGACTCAAAATAGTATATATTCATGCAATGAAATACCACCAGTAGTAAAATATCATGCACTGCAAAATGAATGTCTTAAAAACATTGAATATTTTCTGTGATTTAATTTATGTGAAATTCAAAGAAATAAGCAAATTAATAGTTCCTTGCAGAAACCAAAATATAGATTGAGCATCTCTAATTTGAAAATCCAAAATTAGGAATGCTCCAAAATCTGAAACTTTTTGAGCAGCAATATGAGATCACTGATAGAAAATTTCACTTTTGACCTCATGTGATGGAATACCACAAAAATACCTTGTAGAAAATTATGTTCAGGCTCTAATGTGTATGTGGAAACATAAATGAATTTCATGTTTGGACTTTCAAGGTATTTCTATGCGTATATTAATATTCTAAAATCCAAAATGATTCCTCATGGGAAAGACTTCTGAGCATTTTAATAAAGGATGTTCAATCTATATTTATTTGCTTGTTTATATAACACTTTTGTTTTTAATAACCAATAGGAACCAACTGAAGGGGACACACAGAATCCTTCTGTGGTGATAGAAATATGCTGAATCTTTTCTACAATATTGTTAAAAGACCCAAAGTGGTATAGTGTGTTTATCTTACATTGGCTTGCTTGTGATAGATGACTTAAAATTTCAGAAAGTTTGTGAGCCGGTTATCAAGCTGTAGGTAAGTTGAAATCAGATCAGGTAGGAGTTTTCTCCTAAAACCTAGTAAACACTGCAAATGAGAGGTTTGTTAATTTGTTTGCTTAATTTTGTTCTTCCACACAGGAGATTATCAGCTCACCACTCCATGGATGTATGCACTCATGAAAAGCAATTACTGAGCATCTAAAAATTTTTGTTTTCCTCTAAGTAGATTTTACTATTGAAAGTTTTATGCACATATTTTTGGAACTTATTTTCTTAAGAAAAACATATCTATACAAATTTTGGTTGATTTATGGTTTGTTAGAATTTATTTTACTTTGACTCATGTTAGTTAGTCTTTTGTTTTACTATTTTGTTTTAAGGAAAATGAATTCTGCTACAATGATGGTATTATAAAAACATGTGCTGTTGTTATTGTGTGGCCTGCTTCTAAAAGTGACTCACCAGAATTCATGTAAAACACCATATCAACAGAGCCAAGACAAAAATCACATGGTCATCTCAATGGCTGCAAAAAAAGCTTTTGATAAAGTCAAACACTCATTCATGATAAAAAAAAAAACCCTACAAAAAATACAATAGATGGTCTTTACCTCAATTTGATCAAAGCCATCTATGACAAACCAACAGCCAACATCATACTAAATGGACAAAAACTGAAAGGTTTCACTTTAGATCACAAACAAGACAAGGATGTCCGCTGTCACCACTCCTATTCAAGATAGTTCTGGAAATATTATCCAGAGCAATTAGACAAGCGAGGAAAATAAAAGGAATAGGACAGGAAAGGAAGAAGTGAAATCATCATTACTCACAGATGACAAGATCCTCTACATGGAAGACCCCAAAATGGTTGCAACTAGAGACCATACTCGTAAGTGAAATAAATTGGCCCCACATGTGTAAACATGGTATTGTCTCCCTAGTGTAAGAACCTGAAAGAGTAAATAAAGCCCAAAAGGTATCATAGTGTTATGGTTGATATATTGTGTCAACTTGGGGAATCTAGAGGTTTAGCTGAGTGACTCAGGAGGAAGCTGGGGTACTTCCTTTGTAAACATCCTGAGCCTGTGGAAGAGGAGGGCATGGAGGTTATGTGAGAGGTACACACCCCCTGGGCGGGGGTAAACTGTTTACAATGTAGGGGAGAAAAGGAGGCTGTTTGCAGCCATTCCTCCCTTTTGCTTGCAGTTTTTGCTGTGCTGTGCTGCCGTGACCAGTTTGCCCTCTGCCATGTGCCATTCTGCCTCAGAACCAGCCAAGTAAGGACTGAAACCTCCACGAACTGTAAGCTAAATAAACCTTTCCTTCCTTCAATTTGGGTGTTGGGTATTTTGTCTCAGCAACGAGAAAAAAGTAACCAAGACAAATAGATAATATGAAAGGGAACAAAGTTGCTCAAAGGGAAGAACAACTGTGATGAGAGAAGCAAACAGAGAAGGAAGAGAAAAATTCGTATATAAAAGGATAGCTGGGGTAACTGTACTGATGTCTATGGGTTTCTTGAAAGGAACAGTTAATGCTTAAATTTTTTGGCCAATTAATGTGAAGACAGCAATATGCAATATAATAGCCATTGTTGAATTTCTACCATCTTGCTTGGTGAAGCTGCATACTGTTTCCAATGTTTTTTATTACTTTTGTTCTCTTTAATGGTTTAATCAATCTTGCATTCTTACATCTGGTAATCTGAGCAACTTGGTTAAAGATAACAATATGTAATATAACAGCCACTGTTAATTCCCATCATCTTGCTTTGAAATTCTGTGTCATTTTTATTGTTTTTGTGTTGTTTTGTTTTTGTATTTGTTATTTTGTTGTTATTTTTCTCTTTAAAATAAAAATAAATAAATTTTAAAAAGTGACTCACCAACTAAACTTTACAAAGTTGTGGGTTACTTGCCTCTCCCTCTACAGTTAGATTCCGTGTTCTTCTTGTCTTGAACAAAGAACGGAATGAAACAAGCAAAAAGTAGTGGTGAGGTTTATTCAAGAAAAAGAAGTGAAGAGTGGGAGAGCACCTGGCTCTGCAGAGCAAGCTTGGGCCAAGGAAAGAGAAAGACTAAAAGCAAAAATAAAAGTACACAGTATGGGCTATTGTGGAAACTTATGATAACAACCTCTTCATGGTGTAGTTGTGTCCTTTACATTGTGCAAATCTAGAAAAAGCTCCATGAGAACTTCTGCATGTGGGTCCTAAGAGGTGGTCCTGAGATCCCATATTTCAGGCTGACATCAGGTCTAGACCAGAAAAATTGAAAACTGCTTGAGTTCTCAGGAGAAATGTGTGTGCAAGACTTTGGGAACTGTTCTGGGCATGTGTCTGGGATCTTGTAACTAACAGGTCACACTCTCTTCCCCAGCCAGCTTTGTCACACTCTAATCTATGTCACTGTGAAGTTATGCTATTTGGTTTGAATATCAGCTGCAACCTTACTACCTGTGATACCTCAAATAACCTATCTTAGCTGTCTCAGTCTTTAAACACATAGATACAACTCTCACCTACTTATGAGGTTGTTATGAGACCCTAGCACACACAGTTGTAGATCAAATTTCACAACTGGTTTGTCACCCCAAAATGTTAGTTAATGTTATCAGCTGATAGATTGTTTGTTATAATTAATTATATATGCTTCATATTAGTCATATTTTTGCCTATTTTATGTGCTCAGAATAAAATAAAAAAATAAAAGCCAACAAATTTGAAATAAATTCATGCATTATTGTCAAAAATAATATAACTGCTAAGAATTCTATAGAAACTTTGTATTGTAATTATATAAACATTTTTACTTATTCCTAGGTCCTTGGTTTTTCTCTAGTGTTACCCTATTACACTTAAATTTGTAATTATCCTGGTAGGCATTAAAAAATTTTGATCCTATGTTCTTTTCTATAAATACTAAGCAGAAAATAACAATTTTTATTATTTTTAAATGTATCATAACAATTACCCCCATATATGTGTGACACAACGCAGCTACATAGTTAAACACTGAGAACTTTGGGTATCTCAAAGGACAAAATTTCCCATGATGAATGTGGTAACTATGTATGGCAAACACGTGTGAATAAAAAATAAAGATAAAGGAGACATTTTTTACTAATACAGGAAAATATTTTAGTCACTATAAATCAGAGAAATTTTAAAGAGGCATGAGGCATTTATTAGGCAGAATTTAGAAATACACATTCAAAGAAATAGAGTGCCTGTCAGCTCTCAAGAGAAAGGCATCTTATAACAAGGAGTTGAGAATATGCATTTGAGGAAGTGAAAGTTCTGGGACTTGTGAATCTGTAGAAAGTTTGGACTTGGTTTACATGAAAAAAATGGGTCTCCCACAAAAATAAATTTATAATTCACTTTACAAGTGAAAGAATAGCCAGGTTTAGAGGAGAAAGGTAGGGATAGGGATACAGTCTATTGTATTTCTTAGAGTTAAGTTTCTGCTCTTGACCTTATCAACTAAGCTAATTTATGGACTTAATATCTTTTATTATTTTTAAGTTTTAAACAGAAAAAAGCAAGAATTAACCATAAAACAGTTTCAAAATAGGCTAGTAGGAGAGTAATAATCATCAACACATTGTATATTGTTATATTCACGGCGCTTATTCAGAGAACGACATACAGACATGAAACATTCCCGTGCCTTTAAGGGATGTGGGGAGCAATGGTTCCAGAAGGAAAGAAGCATAAGCAGCTGAGAGAGAACAGATACTGGTAAACCTGAGTGATCGTGACTGTGCACTGAAGCTGCAGCCGCTGAAATGTTAATCTTTAAATTATGATTTCACTGTCTCCTTTAAACCTCTCCTATTTCTTTTGTCCTATCTCCTCCCCTCCCTCCCCCCTGAGATTTCGATCACCTTCCTAACGGGATGCACACATTGGGGCCAGATGTCTGTCTTCTTACGGCTGTATCAGACTAATGTATTTAAGTTGAAATTGAGTTAGCAGTTACAGATTTGTTCCTAAATGAACCTTTTTGCATTCAAAAGTTCCACTAATTACAAAAATTTCCATTTTGAGTAATTTTATATTTTGGTTACTATTGATTAAGCAAATAATCTCAGTGCTTGAAATGCTAATAGGTATGTATGGCTCCTCTAAAATCTTTGGAAAATAATTAGAAAATATGAAGACAGTATTATAGTACAATATATATCATCAATATTTTAAGATTTTATTCTAATGTTATAGAAATATATTACTAAATGTCTTGTTTTACATTTTTATAATATTTATTTTATGGGTTAAATGTACTGGGGGCCAAACCAGAATTGTGTACATGCAAAGCACATACTTTACCACTGAGACGATCCTCCAGCCCCTCAAAGCATCCAATTTAATACTTGTATTTTTATAATCATTTCTAAGTGATCCACCTGTTTCCGAGATTTCATTATAAAGAATAATGCCATTTATATTTAAATTAAAATAGAATTATGTTAAGCAATTGTGCAATTATGCTGCTACTGAGCAAGAGCATGGCTTGATTCTGACTCATCGTAACAATGTATTGAAGTGAAAAGTTTGCTGTCCTCACTGAGATGAAACACCACACAAGGAATGCTTGCTTTCTGCGCCAAAGCACATCACACAATCACTGCATTGTGGAGAGATGTGATAAAAATATACTATGAATATATAAAGTTTTAAAAAGTGTTTAAAATTAGGGACATCTTGTCAAGATGCTCCCATCACTTCAAAAACTCTCGTCCCAGCATCCTGTCACTTTCTGGAGCAGCTCTGGAGCTTTCTTTAGCAAGTGGGTCAGATCGTGCTGTTGTGCCTGCTGTTTTCTGTCATTTTGACTTTTGCGAAGAGCCATAATCTCTTGACTGGATACAATCAAAGATAAGCAAAGAAAGACGTCTCGTTCTAGAACTATTGGATTTAAAATCAGTAATCGGGATGAGAAACTAGTCACCTGGTAAATCTATAGTTACCAGATGAGACACTTATAATTTCTTGCCAAATTTGAAACACCAGCACCCGGCAGGACTTAACTGCTCTGGAAGGTGTCTGTCAAGCCCTAAAGTATATCTTAGATGTCCATTCAGAATTTCTGTTAAAAAACAGAAAAAATGTTTCTCAGTTTCACAGGAAATGTAGAACAGAGCAGTTATTCATGAAAACTAGCATCCTTTCTACTATAGATTTCTATTGACATGCCTTAAAAATTACCAAAGACTGACTATGTGGTTTGTTACATATATGAGCTGGTAAGTAAATAGACATTGAGCATATACACTCTCTCTTTCTGTATCTCTGTCTCATAAAAAATGATGGCATACTTACAACAATTTAAACAAATATTTTAGTTTATCAAAATTTACTATATGAGAGAGAGAATTATTAAGCTGAACATATAGCTCATTCTTGGGTTTTCCTGTCTTCCTCTGCAGGACAGCCCTACAGTCTCCTTCTTACCCGTGTTTCTGTGTTTCCAAAAGAAAGATCCCTGGCTACAGAAGTTCTGAGAGCGTATAACTGCAATATTAGTCTGTAGGAAAGGTTCCTCGTAGTCTGAAAGGAAGATTATTTAAAAATAATTCCCTGACCTAGCAAAAGTGAACTCCCTTGTAAATAGCAAAATTTAGCACTGACCTGATTATTATTAGCTAGGAGTAGGCCCAGCTGCAGCTGGGAGCAGGCAGACCACAAATTTTGGAGTCAGAGGACAATTCAGCCAGTTTAGGCTGAACACACAGTGTTGAACTAAAACACATTTTTGCTTACCTTGGCTGAGCCCAGTGTAAGTACTGTACCAAACCTAAAAAAAGCTTACTGCTCTGATCAGACTCCGTCTGCGCCTTTACCATGGGACTTGTAGCACACTCCTGCTGTTCTGTAACAGACATCAGCTGTTAGACCCAAGCAAAACCCCACATATAAAACCTAAAGCAAAACCACACCATTTAATACTATTTTTCAGATTGCTCTTAACAGAACTTTTGTACAGAACTTAAAATACTTGCTTTAAGTTCCTGTTCATTAAAGTTATTTAACATTATATCAAAATATCTAGTGATTTGTATAAATAACAAATCTAAAGCCCAAATCCTTAAAGACATCTTTAAATCAAGTGATTCTTTAGTTTTCATTACCTTTACCTTATCAATTTTTTAAAAATTATTTTCTACAGTAGTCTAATAGTTAGACTTCATTATAAATCTTAGAAAATTAAATTTAAGGTTTTCTAAAATCATTATAGAGATCAATATAGTTTTATACCATTATTTTATTCTTTGCTCCAAATAAGAGGAGAAAATTGCAGAGATATTAATGACAGTATGAATTTTCTCTACATTCAATGTAACTATTAAAAAGTTACTGTTCTTACATTATATATCAGACATATTAATCAACTTAGAAATCTATACATTTTATTTGAGTATTGTTTTACAGACTATAATATAGTGACTTTTGCATGATGTATCTGAGATTTTAATTAATCCACTTTTAATGATGGCTTTTTTTGTGAAGAAATTATTAGTCACTTGACTAGGCATGATTTATAAGGCTACTTTGTCATTTGAAAACACTATTCAATAGTTTTACTATAATTACACGATTGTGCCTCCATCATGAAGACTGTTTTCATCCCTAAAAAAGAAATCTCATCCCCAAGCAGAGTCTCCCTTTAACCTCTCACATCCCAGGCCTTGTCATAACCACTATTGTATTTCCTGTCCCCATGGATCTACCTAAACTGCACATTTTATAGAGATAGAATTATATACTATTTGGCTTTTTGTGTCTGCTTCTTGCAACTTCATTCCCATTTTAATGGGTTGGTGATATTTTACTGTGCAGGATAGGCCACATTTAATTTATCCATTCATTTTGGTTTTCACTTTTGAACTATTGGAACAATTTTTCTGTGAATATTCATGTAGAGATTTTTCCTTGGACTATGTTTTTACTTTCTTGGATATACATCTAAGAGTAGAGGTCCTGGGTCCTATGGTAACTCCAGGTTTAATTTTTAAAGCCACTGCTCACCTGCTTTCTGAGGGAGCTGTCAGTGCTACTTTCCCCTCAGCACCTTGGTGCCCAGCCCTCCTCGGCTTTGACAGCATTTCTTACCTTCCCGTTACAGTCGTATGATTAAATTTTTATTTGCTTTACTTCCAAAGGAAAAAGTATAAACCTAGCAAATGAAGAAGAAAGAGGTGGCCCTGAATCAAGGCCAGCAGTTTTCTGTAGCTGTTGGTTTCAAGCAGGAGCCTAAAGTGGTATCTTTCTAAGGTCTGTTGGCCATTTCAGAACTTTAGAAATGTAATGGTCAATTCATTAGAAAGTAACAAATAACTAAATAAATTTTATGAGAGAACTTCAAGATGGTGACTGGGTAGGCAGCAGAAAGAAGAAAGAGGAGGAGGAGATGTCTCTAACGTGAGGAGGAAGTGGTATCATAACTGGACCCAGAGCAGCAGGCAGAGATGATTAGGGAAAGGAGGGTAATTATGAGACCGGCGAAGGAAGCTCATCATTTGCAAGATGAAAACTTAGCAACACAGCCAGAGTTTGTGGTGAGTGGTTCTCAGACGCAGTAGAATTAAAGCGTAGATTCTTGGAGTCACCTAGTCTGGGGTTGTACCTAGTCTCCAACAGCAGTTATCTGTGTGACCCCCAGTGTCTGATTCAATCTTTCTAGTTCCCAATGCTTTCATCTGCAAAATTAGCGCTGGAATAGCAGTGTTTGTCTCAAAAGTTATTTGAGAGTTAAATAAGTAAAACAGTTACATGTAAAATGCTTAGGAATGTGTCTCATACATAATATGCTAGCTACTATGAACATGATGAATACAAAATTTAGTGTCTAGGTAAACTTGACTCTCAATAGTATTTCTGTTTGGAAAAAAATAGGCATAATTTAACCAAACCGAGAAATATGGCATCACCCTGTATTACCACTGGGAAATCTGGGCTTCCCATGCATCCGGAAACGTCTCTGCAAGGTGCCAAAAAGAACTGACCGAGAAATGCTGAGTTTCTCTACTTGTTTCAGCCAGCGCTCTGGGGCAGTGAAAGAAAATTACTAAAGTGATGACTGTTTGTTTATTTAGTTATTAATAAAACTACTGTAATAAAAGAAAGAAGCACAATTAGAAGCTGTCTTCATCTGTTTTCTCTCGCTAACAACACGACCCCAGAGACTAGGTACGTTACAAACAAAAGGTTGGCTTTGCCTCACGGTTCCAGTCCACCTTGAGGGCTGCTTCCAATGATGGCCCTTACGCTGGCCGAGTATGGAGGCAGCGCATGACGTCACCTGGTGAGGGACAGGGGCGTGTCTGAGCCAGAACGGCTTTTATATTTACAGCAGCCCCATTCTCAGAATACCATTCTAATTTACGTTACCCCTTAGTTACCCACTAACCCTGTATGTCAGGAATGGGGACACAGTCCTGTCATCGCTCACACATTCCACCTGGCCCTAACTCTTCAATCCAAATTTTGGAGGAGACAAACCACTTTCACCTTCATGCTTTAGCAAAAAGTATTTGCCTTTAATCTTACTTGAATGTGTCTATGGTTTTGTAAGACTATACCCACATTGTTTCTTCTTGTGCAAAATGGTTGTAGCACATAATTCTTTGAACTGTTATAGAATTAAATGGGATAGTGTATAGAAAAACAAAAAACAAAAACATTTAAAATTAAAATGCCATAGACAATGTTATCCTAATAACCTGAGCATCCTTTAAAAAATAAACTCTAGAATTCTGAAACCAACAAAATATTATTTTTCCGCAATCTATAATTTTTGAATAACTTTTCCAGAATGATAGGGTGTTATAAAATATTGATATGGTAGCATGATTACTTCTACAAAACAGAAAATAATAAGTGCTGGTGAAAATCAGAGGGTCTGTTTACAGCGTCACTGTAAAGTGATGTAGCAGCTGTGCAAGAAAGTGCAATGGTTCCCAAAAAAGTTAAAAATGCAACTGAATTATAGTACTACCTAGCACTTCCGCACGTGAATATACACCCAAGACAACTGAAAGTAAGACCTTGAAGAGGTATTAGGATACTCATGTTCATAACATCTAAACAATGGAAGTCACCAAAGTGATCACTGCTAGATGAATAGGGAAGCAGAGTCTGGTATATTCACACAATGAAGTGTTAGTCTGCCCTGAGGAAGAAGGAAATCCTGACGCATGCTCTGACTTGGATGAACTACCAGGACACTAGAGTAAGTGAATTAAGAAGTGACACACATGGACACATAGCCATACACTAGATGCGCCCACTTTATGAGACACATAATGCATTCAAGTTCACAGAGGCAGCAAAGAAGAATGGTAGCTTTCAGGGGCTAGCATCCTGCTGAATGGGGAATTATTATTTAATAGGTATAGGGTTTCAGTTTTGCAAGCTGAAGAGTTCTGAAGATAGATGGTACTGATGTAAAATACTGATGTAAATGCAGTTAGCACCACTGGGCCATGTGCTTAGTAATGTCTAAGCTGATAAATTTCAAGTGTGTTTTACTATGATTATTTTTAAAATCATCAGGAAACTGAACATGAAATTTAAAACTTTAATGCTTCTTTCCAACTCACTTATTATGTTGCTCAATTATTATAGCAAATTATAAATGTTGGCTAATTTTCTGAAAAGTGAATGATTTACTGTATAGGACAAATCTGCAAGAACTGAGACTGGGAACTGACCTAGAATAAATAAAAGAGAGAAATAGCCATATGTAGACTTAAGTTACAGCCACCTAGAAGTTTTGCAGTGTAAAGACAGCATTGATCGTCACTATGCAAACAAAGGAAATATTCAACTTATCAGTGTTGAATATTAGATAAGTCTAGGCAACAATACAAAAGTACATAATGTAAAAAGGTAAAGTGGGATCCAGTTTTGCAAATAACAAATCAATATTCAAGTTAAAGAAGAAGCAGTTCACACACAAAAAAAGAAGTTTGGAAGTTTCCTTCAACTCCCAGGTGTGCTTTCCATTTACTATGTGCCTAAACATGCCATAGAACCACTCCGTGTTTCTGTCTCCAGATACATAAACTAGGAGTAGATGATATCACCTCCCTGTGACTGTCTCACCGTATGTCCATTCCCATGTTTGAGGAACCGTCTAGTGGGTTGGCAAAGCACAGCTCTGAGTGTGTGTGGGTGGATGACTGATGTCCAGCCAGGGTCTTGGTTACATTTTTTGTTACTGGGACAAAACACCCAACATCAGAAACTAATGGAGGAAAGGTTTATTTGGCCCCAGTTTGTGGAGGTTTCAGATCATAGTCAGCTGACCCCAAGGTGGGGAGGCACGGTAGAGAGCTGTCACAGAAGATAAGGAGTCCACGGAAAAGCAGGCCAGACAGAAGGTTCCAAGCAGCAAATAGGCACAAGACGAGGGATGCCAGCAGCTTCTTTTGTCCCTTTTGTCTTCCAGCGAGGCCAAGCCCCTAAGGGGGTAGCACTCACCCCCATAGCTCTGCCGAGCCTAGCAGAGCACTAATTCTTAGTCCTCGCACACCCTCCGCCCAGCCTCACACCTTCTGCATCCAGCATCCTCGGAGAAAGCCCCACCATGACTGCATAAGGCTTCGGTCGGGGTTAGATAAAACCGTAGCAGTCACCAGACTCTCCCTGACTGCAGGCAGCACCCCCGGAGGCTTAATGCCTGAGTGGAATGAAAAAGGAATGAAGGAAACATGCCCGTTTCTAAAGAGCTCCGCTTTTCTCTGTGGGATGCGGACTCTGTCTTCAGTTTCTTCAACCTTCAGAGACCTGCACCGGCAACGTCCAGGCCTTCTGCCGTGGCCTGGTGATGCGTCCCCGTCCCTCTTTCCTGTGGCTTCGGTCTTCCTGAGCCATGTGGCCACTGGATCCTCACACTCCAGCACACAGATGGCTACCGTGCACTCTTCAGCTTTAGATTCTGTAGGCGTGTAGTGGGACCTCCCCCACCTCAGCCTACTTCTAAATTTCTGCACAGTTATGCATGTATTTTGTATTAATTTTGTTCCTCTAGAGTATCCTAATACACTACCCCAAAAGAAGTTACTAAGGTAAGTGATATATAATAGGTGCTCAAAATATGTTATTGATAACAAATTTGGATGGCTCAAGTATAATTTAAGAAGTGGAAATTCTATACTATCTGGAAAGTGCATTTTGGGGTATGGTTACTTTAGAAAGGATAGTCGTGAATTCATGATCAAGGATAGAGGTAGTTTTAGAAACACACAGCTATGACAGAGAAACTACTCTCAAGAATGGGTATAGAGGCACACAGGAGCAGATGAGGATCCTGGAGGAAAGTTAGCTGCAGATCTCCTGGGGCAAATGTAACTCACATTTCCATTTTGCCCAGAGTACTAGTGAAGGCCTAGAAATAATCTTGCCCAATCCTTAGGGTGTGGAAGCCTGCCACTAGTGGAAAAAGCCTCCTGTGCTCTACCAATTTAAATGTCAGGGAAATTTGTAGCTTTAGCAACAAGTTCACTATGGTAATTGTACTGAAGGGTGTGTGAGTCAGGATGACTACAGCTTAGCAGGGTATATTCAATTTCAGATTCTTTTGAAAGCAAAATGGTAAATAAAGAGCAGAAATTGGATGATTTATATGTGCAAAATTTCTTTGGAAGCATTGCAATAAATTATTTTTTCTTATTTTTCCATTATTTCCAGTAACTAGAGACGGATTCTGAATTTTTAGTCTCTATAAACTTCTGGAATTCTGTAGTTTGTCAGCTAATAATTGACACATGCTCTTGAAATATTTACCCCAAAGATGAGCTGTAGACTAAACAGAGAATCAAACTGGAATCACTGGTTTTGCTTAGCCAAATTGAAAATGTAGGTTCTTGCAAAATTAATGAAAAAAAAGTAGCACAATATCTATGGTTGTACATTTATGGGTTCTAATTTTAATTTATACTCAGAAGAATGTCAGACTGGTAGTTTAAAACTTTTCAGAAGAAGCAAAGTTTTGCTACTGCAAAATATACAGCACACGCTATATTCCTTCCATTAAGAAATTTAGACTTAGAGCGCCCAGAAGCCCTGGATGCAGGTAAAGCACTGAACTGACAGTGTGTTTTTCAGCATCTTCTCTACTCCCTTTGTCTCTCCTCTATGTGAACTGCATCCTGTTTATATCCCTCAGTTCACAAAACAGGTGCATCGAACATGGAGTGGGCTATATTTTTCTAGCCTTGTTCCTTCTCAACCTCTAGTTTATGTATATGGCTGGCACTTATACTTTATATATTCATCATATATACATGATATGTAAAATGTAAATATAAAATATTATATATAATATACATGGTAAGTATTTCATGCAGGTATTACACACGTATATAAAACCAGTAGGCCCAACGAAAAATAAACTTTGAGTAGTCAGCCTAAACTCTTTGTACCTAGCAGCATGATGTTTGTTGTTCTGGAAGCTCTGCGCCGGTATTCAAAGGTTAAATGATCGTTATGGTTGATACATTGTGTCAACTTGGGGAGTCTAGAGGTTTGGCTGAGTGACTCAGCAGGAAGCCAGAGTGCTTACTTTGTATACATCCTGAGCCTGTGGAAGAGGAAGGCATGGAGACTGTGTGAGAGCTACACGCCCCCTGGGTGGGGTTACCCTCTTTGCAATGTAAAGGAAGAGAAGAGGCTGCTTGCAGCCGTTCCTCCCTTTTGCTGGTTGTTTTTGCTGTGCTCTGCTGCCATGAATGTGTGCCCTCTGCCATGCGCCACTCTGCCTCAGAACCAGCCAAGTATGGACTGACACCTCCACAAACTGTAAGCTAAATAAATCTTTCCTTCCTTCATTTTAGTCATTGGGTATTTTGTCTCAGCAACCAGAGAAAAGTAACTAAGAAAATGGTTTTTAAAATTAGTTAATGGACTACCTTATCCCTTGCTTCTTGCCATATACAATGCTTGCTGAGTTCCATGACCACATTCCAGAAGAAATAGCATCAGAGCATCAGAGCAGATTTTGTGCATTTTCCCTGTAACAGAGTCAAAGCAAACAAGTTTAGTTTAGTGACATTAGATACCAGATTAAATAAACACAGCATACATTACATGTTTAACATTTCTCACAGTAAAGGTTCTTTTTGGGAGGATGGGGGACATAGAGAATCCAACCTGGGGCCTCATGTTTGCCGGGCAGCCACTGCACCACTGACCTCTATCCTTGGCCTCACAGTAACAGTTCAAATAGTGTTTTAATGTATGAAACACATTTTATCATTAATGAAACTAATTTATGTTAAGAAATTCAAACACATCTCAGATTTCTAAATATACGTGATATCTATTGATACTAGAATTTGACCATCATTTGCTTACTGATTTAAATTACTCTCGCAGTTCATTGGGAGACCCTGATTCTCATAAATATTGATATACTATAATATATCCTACGCTTCTTATATAATAGCTGTCATTATTGGAAGACTGAGAATTATTTCAAGTGCTACATAACTCGAAGCAAGCAGTAACTAATGTGAATAAGACTATGAGGATACACTCTCATAACAAGAAAGCTGTTGGTCCAGTAAGCTGGACAAAAGACTGAATTTAAATAACAGTAAAATCAACAACAAAAATGATGCCCATACTGTCTTTAGAAAGATAAAATCTTTCTGGATTGATTCGTACTAAACATTTCACCATATTTTTTGTAAAGTCATTTGTGTCTGTTAGGATGTGAACTTCCTCAACACTTTTCTCTGATGTTTCACTGGAATTACATTCTGTGTAGTGTTATTAGTTTGCCCCTCCTCCATTCCAGAATACACCACATACCTCAAGTTCTCCATGCTTTGAATTCTCTAGAAAAAAAATTCTTCATTCCTTTTCAAAGATAGCAATCTGCACCTACATTCCTTCTTTAATCCAGTATCTACTAATTTGACTTTGAACTTTCTCACTTTGGCTTTGGCACTTTTGAGGAACTATTTGGCCACATTTAACTATGTATTTTTAATATACTAATACTTTATCAAGTATATCAAACCATAATAGTTATCAAACCATAATAAAATAATATATTTTTTCAAAACATCATTTATTATGGTGAGTGAATTTATCTAGAAATACTATATTTTATTATCATCATGCCCACCTGAAACTAGGCAGAAGACTATCTCTAAAAGTTGATAATCATTACAAGGTGCAATATTTGCCAAGTACATTTGTAAGTGCACATAACACACCTAAATAGGAACAAGCCTAACAGAGCACCATTTGGTATTGCTCATCTTTTCTACCAACACTGAATACCAAAAACTTCAGGCAGTTTCTATCACCTTTATGTGTGAGATATCTAAAAGTATTCTTCATTTTTTTCTCTAATAATAAAATGATTAGAATGCTTTATAAAATGTATATTGCCTAACACTTAAATTCTCAGTTTACTTACCTGCAGTTGCATGCTATTTTACCAAAAGCATCCGACTTATATACCCCATGCTCTTAAGGCTTTAATCTTCATGGAACTGTAGAAGACATGAAAACTTGAAGAGATTATCTCTCCTTCCATCTGTACTGTCTGCAAAAAGCTCATGGCATGGATATCTGCTCTTCCTGATGTGCCTTGTTTTATATCTCCTTCAAATGTCTCTCCCTTTGTCTCTCTGGATCATCAAGAAGGAATTTAACATGACTGCTTAGACAGAAAAAAAAACAAAACCAACTACCATTTTAATAGAATTTTCATGTTTATATGAATTCATCAGTTTTAACCTGAATATATCTATGAGTGTTATGAGTTTGCACCTTTGTTTATAAATTTTGAAAATTTCTGGGCCATGGCAAAGAATTTTTCCCCATTTAACTGTTTTTTTCAACTGTTTGAAGATACTACAATATTTTCCTTGGCTATGGCATCATAAGTAAATTTCCTTGGAATTTATCACAAAGTTATTCCAAATGAAACACTAGTTTTGCCTTTCTCTGACCCTCCCCTGAGGCATGTTTTACAAAACTCACTTATTGGGTATGAGAGTGCACAAAAGATGTGCAGGGACCCCTGACAGGTTTCTAATCATGCTTGTGCCGTTCAGTATGACAAGGAAGACAAAACAGGAACAGACATGGTGAAATCCCAACAGCGGATCACGTCTTCAGAGCATGTGGAGGAGGACAGACAGACAGAGAGAGGAGTGTGTGGGTGCAGGGATTTAAGATAGATTTCAAAACTTTTCCTAGGCAAAGATTGCAGGAAGACAACTTTAAGTGATGTCTATAATGTGATTATTTATAATAGAAATTGGAAACAATGCACATAAGACAGTGAAATTAATTATGGCATATTGTGTTTTGAGTAAACAGGTGCTTAGCAAAGAAATCACTAAAAGATAGAGCATGGTTATTAAAACTATAGAGATGAGCCAAGCATGGTGGTGTATACCTGTAATTCTAGCACCCAGGAGGCTGAGGCAGGAGAATGGGTAGAAGTTCAAGGCCAGCCTGGGCTACATAGTGAGTTCAAGGCCATCCTGAACAGCATGGCAGTACCTTGTCTCCAAAAACAACCAAACAAACATAAAAACAAAACAAAAACTATAGTGATAGCTACATAAGCATTGATTTATTTAATATTTAGTAAAAAACATACTTACTAGAGGTAGTGTATTGGCCAGCTTCCCATCACTAGGACAAATTACCTGACACTCACAACTTAAAGGAGGAAAGGTTGTAATTTGGCTAACATTTCAAGGGGTTCAGTCCATGGTGAAGTAGCTCTGAGGTGGAACAGCGTGGCAGAAGTGCACAGCGCAGGAAAGCTGCTGAGCCCATCCCGCTGGGAAGCAGAGGGTGAGGGGAGTTAGAGGTACGCCACGTGTCGGAACCTGATAACCTCAATGAATACGAGCATGTCTATGAATGTCATAAACGTGGAATAAGATTTATAACATCAACAAGATCGAAATGAGGAAAAGGATTTAGAGGAGGAAAGACAGAGGTAGGAGGGAAAGGAGAAGGGATTTAAAGCAAAAGAATCAAGCTGTATTATGTACATCTACCCACTCCCCAATATGGTTGTCAGGTACTTCCTGTAGCCACCTATCTCTTCTTGCCAGGTTCACCTCTCAACTTGACAACTTCGGGGAACATTTGGGATCTAGACCATAACAGTAGGGTCATTCAGATGTTTAGTTTCTTTGTAATGTATGTGCCCCTTTTAAAAGTTGTATCTTGCAATAGTTTTAAATAAAAATTGTGCATAAATCTCTTCATTTCCATGATTTTAGGCTGATAGTTCTCGTGAACCAGAACTGAGAAGAGTTCAAAATGGTGAGAGGCAGAAAGGGCCAATGGATGGCAAACGAGGGAGGTAACATCTGAAACACAGGCAGGCAGGTGAGGGCATAGGGAAGAAGCCAAGCAGCCAAAGTTCGCGATCTGAACTGAGGATGAACTACCGGTATGGGAGCAAGCTGCTCTAACGATTGTTAGTAAAACAGGAAATAACAATAGAGACAGAGCCATGCGGACAACAGGAAGAGGGGAATCAGTGAAGGTAAAGACAACTTCTCTTATTTGCAGTTTAGCCCTTGGTAGCACATCAAGCAAAGTCTAGCAAATGCTGAAAACGTGACTATTATTCTGGGTTTGGGACAAAGTAGAATTCCAGATAAATACTCCAGAGTTGTTATCAAGACCCCATTAAACCAGAGAGAAGGCAGAGAAGCTTTAAGGATAGAGAGTATTGGAACAGAGATGTCAAAATTAGTGTATGTGTGTGTGTGTGTCTGTGTGTGTGTGTAGATGAAACAATTTGACATTTAAGAGAGTCCTGTGAACTCCTTCTTGGAGAAAAGATTTTAAAAAGGTAAAATGCAACAAATGGAATGATAACAGAGGACAGTTCTTTTAAAGAAGAGCTCACAAATAATTTAAGATATGGTATAACATTATACATATATAATATATATGTATGTAATTTTTCACCTTGGTAAAGAAAGCCAACCTCTTGCCAAGCATATTTTACTTAATAAACTCTTGGTCAACACTTGCCAAGTTTCAGGTGCTCTTCTATGTGTCTTATCAACATTAACTTACTAAATTTTATGACAACATCTGAGTTTATTTTCCTAGTAATTTATAAGTGTGGCATAAAGAGTGATTCCCTTAAAATGTTACTATGAAAAATTGACAAAGTATGTAAAGAACAAATATATTTAAGAATTGATATAAATGTTGCCATGGTTTACATAATGACGTCTATCCATAAGAGCAGTCTCTGAATCTCTCTTATAAAGAATACATAGGATTAGATTCACCTCTTTATTTACTCATACACACACACACATATGAATATATATTGAGCGTTGTGTAAAACGATGAGTTCTCCAATTAAAGGAAAAGAAATAGACATAGAATCGTTATTCACAACATGTATAAAGTAGTGAAATATGCCAAGGTAAAGAATTCAGATAAGAAAGGAAAGTAAGTAATGATGTACAGTGCACGGAAGCTTAAAAAAGAAATCCTATAATAAACAGAACAACAAATCCCATGGTGGATTGTGTGAGATTATAGAGTAGGGAACATTTAAGCCAAATATGGGCCCTCATGTGATTTGAAGTGCTTACTATTGCACGAGCCAAGAGGGTAAAGAACTATGGATGGACTTCAGCTGGATCAAACTTTACCCGGGCTGAAGTGGTATGTTAACATTTATAAGGGGAAAAGTCATTTGCTAGACCATCGAGAAAATGTAGCCACTGCAGTGAAAGGAAACTGTCTACTACTTTCCAGTGGCAAAATAGTCTACCAGAGAGCTACATATTTTGGTTTTACCATTTCTAAACTTTGATTTCTGTACGAATTAGAAATTTCTTTCATCTCCAGCTGGCAATAGAGCTATATCCCATTTTCCAAGCTGGATGGCCATAATCCTGCTTAATGAGTCTACCATAGCACCCTCTGCAGAGCTGCCAACTGAATCAGAAAAATAATCCTCAGCCAAAGAAGCAGCAGAGCACTATGGTCTCTTCATCTGGATGACATTTTTCATTAGTTGCTACTTGATTTCTATTCCAAATAAGAGGTATTTTGAAAAATTAAACGAACTATGGGACTGGAAAACACATGAGCCTTATTTTCTTCTTTCCAGGTTATCAGAATAAAGACATTAACTCTGTTTACTGAGGGAAAAATCTATGGGAGATTTCCCCAGTTTTGCCCTTATATAATAAGGAAAGAATAATCTTTTTTTGCAGGTGACATAGAATGTCTTCTCAGACTAGAGCAATATTTATCGGTCTCCAATATTACAACTACTATAAATGCATTGTTGAATGAGAAAATGGTAAGAGAGTAGTCTGACTATATTTTCACATCTGCAGCTCTTTTAACAATAACATATGAGGGAAAAGTTTCTTCTATGCTTTAAGGAATGCTGTTAATCTTGCATTCCATACAAGCAAGTCTGGAATTAACAGCATTCCAAAATAGACTGAAAATGTCATCTGAGTAAATATCTCATGAAAATCTAGTTAAAATGGACAATGGTCTTATTTTAGGGAAAATAGAAGACAGTATTTGAGTTATATGTATTTAGCACAATTGAATAAATGGTTCCATGTAGTACAAAACAAGCACAGAGATAGGAGGCCAAAAATAGACAAAAACTGGTCACTGATGTGGACGTGGAATCACATGTTGCCACAGGGCAGTTCTGATTGTCAAGGACTCTCTATTTCTTTTTCTTCCATATTAAGACCAAACTTTTGTAGGAACTGGGAATTCATTGTGTTTTAAAACAACAAAGAAACAAGTTGTCGGAGTGTTTTTTTGTTGTTTTATATACTAGTTGAAAAGTAGATGATAAAAATGTTTCAAGCTCACCTTAGCCATATTACCAGCTTGGCCAAGTTTAATTTCCTTATTAATGCAAAATAAACATAATACTCACAATCAGCTTGAATTTCTCATGATGGTTATAGGGCAGTAATAATACGTGGACTGAAATTTAATGTGGTCTCCAAAGAATCGACTGGCAAGGAAACTTTCAATGAACAAAAAAATTACAGCTTTAGCTAACAACCTTCATAGTTTTTACTAATACAGATAAAAGATATCAGCTGTAGTGCAACTAAAAGACACTTTTGGAGTACTTGAACTTGATATTTAAAACAATTTCTGATCTTTGGTGTGAGGAATGACAATTCCAATATACAAGATTAATATTAAGTCGATCTTTCAAGGTTACATAGCTACTAATGAATGGAATATCTGAGGTCTTGCTCTCATAAACCCTAAATTATGGACAAAAGATTTTCAGGAGGGAGAGAAGGAGGGAAAGAGGCAGGCAGAGATGGTGGGAGGTGAGAAGGGAGAATGAATGAAAAGGATAGAAAGGAAACAGGAATGTGCCAGAGCATTCTAAAATCTTTCAGGGCAACAGTCAAATTCATACAAATACTGAAAGGCGTATTAATGGTTGGTCAAGCCTCTGCCCATGTTTGTGGTAAAGAAGTAAACCAGGGTAGAATTGAGATTCAGGAGGTATATAACATTTTTGAACATGAAGTATACTTTGGCAACTGTCAATTTTGTGCCACTTTCATGTTTGATAATTTTGTCTTATAAATTGGGGTGGTAGGGGATTATTTTCTATCAGCAGATTTGAAAGGTTTGCTTTTTCCTGCTACTGTTTAGCCATGTGATAAAACCTCCATAAATCAAAGGAATCAAGTTTAGCCTTTAATTTGGATTATGAATCCTTCTCTCTGTCTTTGTCTCTCTGTCTCTCTGTCTCTCTGCCTCTCTGTCTCTCTGTCTCTCTCTCTCTGTCTCTCTCTCTCTCTGTCTCTCTCTCTCTCTCTCTCTCTCTCTCTCTCTCTCTCTCTGCTTTTCTAGTGTCTGCAATAGCAATTTCTGAAAGACCAAGTTCCCCATGCAGGTTTTGTGATTTGTTTTTCAGTTGGAAGCTCACATTCCTTGGATCTTTGTGGGAATTCTTTGAGGCCTGGGTAAAGGATGTGTTCCTCTGAGAGGTTACAACACAGACTGTTTCCACAGGCACAACCTTGGTCATAATCATGTCAGGACTGCCAAGAAATCATTTTGACTAATCTGTTAAATAGTGCCATAAATAGACTTGTACTTAAAGAGCCATTAGCATGTCTTTTGGGAATTTTTCCTGGTAGGGAGTGTTCCTTACCAAAGATCTAGGATTAGGTTTGTTTAATGGTATTTAGAGGTAGGGGTGAAAAATATTAGGCGAGAAGGGACTATTGTTGCTATTATTCACTGATTTTTAATGGTGCCAGTTGTCTAGTTTGAA
Organism: Dinomys branickii; assembly: GCA_004027595.1. Taxonomy (NCBI): domain Eukaryota; kingdom Metazoa; phylum Chordata; class Mammalia; order Rodentia; family Dinomyidae; genus Dinomys; species Dinomys branickii. The sequence goes on from PVLD010002857.1 coordinate 114,383, forward strand.
GCTTTATCTGTAATTGTCACACAGGATCTTTTCTTTTCCTTCAGTGTGACTGTTCAAATTCAATCAATGTGGATTGCAATTGATGATATTTCTATATTATATACCCAAACCACAAATTCATCGTTTGATCTCTTTTGATACGAATATTTTGTACTTACTTTTGGTGATCACATGTAAGAATTTACTTTGAGTATTTCCTTTTGAGTGTAATTTCTCAATCATAAATCACCTTTTTGTAAAAGTTTTCCAAAATGGTAGTACCATGAACATTCTGCATGGTATATTTGTATCCATGTCATGATATGCACTTTAAAAATTTAGATTGCTTACTCTTTTTCATTTTAGCTATTCTGGTGAATATAGCATAGTGTCTCATTGTGGATTTAATTTGTTTCATTAATAACTTATTAGGTTGATGTTACGGCTTGTATTAAGTGTCCCCTCAAAGCCTCATGCACTCATGTGTAGGGCTTTAGGGAGGTGGCTGGATATAGGGTGTGTGAATATGGAATAAGGGTGTGTGATCACCAGATCAGTTCACTGGTTGGTTTTGCCTGGCTCTGCTGTGGATAATGGGAAGGTCCACCCTGGCTGTGGGTAGCACCAACCCACAGGCGTGTACCCAAGATGGGGTAAAGAGGAAAGAAGGGCACACTGCTTTCTGCCCACCTTGCCCCAGAGTGGTGCTCCTCTGCCGTGCCACCCTGCCTTGGAGCCAACCAGCCAACCATGCGCTGGAATCTAAAGCCTGAGCTAAAATGAAGCTTTGCTCCTTGTGGGTGTTAGGTATTTCGTCCCAGCAATGAGAAAGTAACAAAAGCAGCTGAGTGCTCTCACTGTTTGTTAGTCTTTTGGAACACTTCATTTGCAAAATGTAGCTCATTTATTTATTTCTAATTGAGCTATCTGTATTTTTGAAAGCAGCTTTCCGTGCACTAAATAGAAGTTCTTTATGGGCACTGAACAAAATATCTTGTTTTTTCTTGAGAATTTGTTTTACTAAGAATTTTGCAAAAGAATCGCATTATTTTAAAAAGTAAATAATGGGATTTGGTTACATTTTCACATGGTCCTCCAAGGTAAAGTGTCCATAGTTTTTTTTATTTTAAAGATAAAAGAAGGAAAACATCTTAACAAACATAGATTCTGTATTGGTTGTATTTTTTTTGTTGTTATTTTCTAAACGAATAAAATTTCTATATTGTGGCATGAGTTTGATTTGCAAAATGTTCTGACCATATTCTAGTACATTGTTTGTTCAACATTTCTCTTAAGGTTATAGTTTTCAAGGCTCTTATTTTAAAAATCCTTGCCTATTCCTAAAATCTTGGCAATTATTTTCACATTCTGTGAACACCTGATTTCCATAGGATATAAGACAGGGAATGAGTGATTTTACTCCATACATTACTCTCATTGATCTGGCAGCATTTTCTAAACGAAAAGAAGAAAAACCAACATGTCTGCATTATTCTTTGTCTACCTTCATCTTAAATCAAATACCATTTTCTGGATATTCAACAGTATCTGTTTTGAGAGCTAAATTTGATCTCAGTACCCAGGGCTTAGTTCTTATCTCCTCATATTCCAGAATGAGTTTACTTCTTTAAAACAGATTGTCTCACTGCAATACTTTTCTAAAAATTGCAAATACTAATAGTTCAAATAGGAGTAATTGTTGCCACAGAGAAATGCAAGCACATCCCTTTACATAATCATAAGGTCAAATAGAACACATAAAGGAGAATCTACTGAAAAATCCAGGTGATAAGAGAAAAGAGACAGGCTGTGCATGGTAGTGCACACCTATAGTCCCAGCTCTCAGGGGGCTGAGGCAGGAGAATTGCTGTGAGTTTGAGGCCAGCCTGAACTGCATAATGAAACCCTGTCTCAAACAAAAGACCAAAAAGAAAAAGAATGGACAATTTTATTGCAAAATTTCTCAAATACCTTGAGCAGTTTCTTAGAAGGGAAGATAAAAGATAGGAAATCAATATCAGAATCTTACTCTATGGAGAACATTCATAATTACACAATTGTTTTGTTCATACCAAACCATAAGTGCATTCCATCCCATAAATTGGTGTAGTCATTCACAAATAATTACTTCACTATCATCATAAGTTAAAAAATTAATAAGCCAATCTCCATTTATGAGGCTAGGAGAAAAAAAGAACTAACATAATTAAGTTTGGAAAACACTATTTTGACTGAATTTGGAAAGTCTTTTAAAGACAATTATAACATTTCAGCGGCCCATTTTTGGATTGGGTCTTTGAATTTGGAGGGGCTGATGATTTTTAATTCTTTATATGTTCTAGATAGAAGACCTTTGTTCAAGGGACAGCTAAAATTCTTTTCCAATTTGTGGGTTTTCTTTTTATTCTGATGGTGATTTCTTTAGATGTGCAGAAACTTTTCAGCAGGATGACATCCCAGTTGATTCTTTGAAGTATTTCACTGGCAGTTTGGTTTGTGTTCATGAACTCTTTGCCTACGCCTATGTCTTTAATATTTTTACCTACTTTCATTTCCAATAGATTTAATGTTTCTGTTTTAATATTGAGATCTGTGATCCATTTTGACTTGAGTTTGGTGCATGGTGATAGACTTGGTTCTATTTGCCGTCTTTAGCAGGTGGCAAACCAATTTCTACAGCACCATTTATTAAAGAGGCTATCTTTCTTCCAATGAGTTTGTTTGGCCCCTTTATCAAAGATTAGGTGGCTGAGTGTGTTTGTGGTTGTGGCTGTGTCTTCCACTATGTTCCATTGATCTCTGTTCCATTGGTCTGTTTTTTAGCTAGTACTATGTCAATTTTATTACAGTAGCTTTGTAGTATAATTTCGGGCCAGGAATTATAATTCTACCTGACCTGTCCTTGTTGCCCAGGATTGCTTTTGGTATTCTGGGTCTCTTCTGGTTGCAGATGAATTTAAGGAATGTTTCTCTCTAGCATAAAGGTATGCTAATGGTAGTTAAATGGGAATTGCATTGAATCTGTGTACACAAACAATTTTGGTAGTATGGCCATTTTCACAATGTTGGTTCTTCCTATCTATGAGCATGGAAAAATTTTCCATTTATTGAAATCCTCTTTGATCTCTTTTTTCAGAGTACTGTAGTTTTCACTGAAAAGATGTTTTTACTTCTTTTGTTAGATTGATTCCTAAATATTTCAATTTCTTGGATGCTATTGTGAAAGGTATGGTTTCCTTGATTTCTCTCTCAGTCTGTTTGTTGTTTGTGTATAAGAATGCTATTGAAATTTGGATGTTGACTTTGTATCCAGCTACTCTGCTGAATTTTGTGATTAATGCACACTTCTCAGAGACAGAAATTCAAATGGCAAATACATACATGAAAAAATGTTCAACATCATTAGCCATTTGAGAAATGCAAATTAAAACAACATTGAGATTTCACCTTACTCCATTAAGAAATCAACCAATAACAAATGCTGGTGAGGCTTTGGAGAAATAGGAACTTTTCTCCACTGCTAGTGGGAATACAGACTGGTGAAATCACTGTGGAAATCAGTCTGGAGATTCCTCAGCAAACTAGGTCTAGAGTTCCCATTCAACCCAGCTATTCCCCTTCTGGGTATTTTCTCAGACTATCTGAAAACATCATATCACAGCAATATGTATGCACCCATGTTCATAGCAGCACAATTTGTAATTGCTAAATTGTGGTAGCAACCCAAATGTCCACCAACTGAGGACTGGATAAAAAAGTTGTGGTACTTTTATACACTGGAGTATTACTCAGCTATAAAGCAAGATAAACTTGAGGCTTTTATAGGTAAATGGTCACAACTAGAGACCATACTTGTAAGTGAAATAAATCAGACCTGCATGTATAAGCAACATATTGTCTCACTAGTGTAAGAACCTGAAAGAGTAAATAAAATCTAGGAGGTATGATAGTCATTGTGAAATGAAAGGAAAATCCTCAAAAGTAAAGGGCAACTGGGGTGTGGGAAAGAATAAAGGAAAGAAGGGAAAATTATGTATGTAGATATGTATATACAGGATAGCTAACAGCGGTACTACTGTCTTCTATTGCCTTACTGAAAGGAACAGTTAATGATTACTGGTTTGATCATTATTGCATGTCTCTCTTTGTTTTCCTGAGAAACCACTTTGAAGATATCAGTACATAATACAACAATCATTATTAATTTCCTACCACTGTCTGTAACTCTGTAGTGCTTGTATTGTTCTTATGCTATTTTATAAATGGATGTCTGTGTGTTAATGTTTTCCTTCTCTTATTTTTAAAAGAAAAGAAGGAAAAAAAGATAATTATAACACAATATAATGTGCACTGAATTGATACCATATATAACACACTCAGTATATTTTGTGCACATGAAAAAGTCACAGTTTAGTCTTGAGGTGTGAAATATAATTTGTATTTCTGGGAAATAGAAGGAATATCTTTGGAACTTCAATTAAAATTTAAGCACTTAGGCTTTGTAACTGTTTGGCAAGTACCAGCAAGACCCTGGAAGGGTCGCCAGTGGGCAGTGGGCTCAGGAGGGGCACGTGAGAGACGGAGCAGCAGGAACAATGAGGTGGGTCAAGAAGTGCGAGGCGTCTCGTTGTGAAATGAATGAGAAATATATAACTGAAAATAAAGGTAACACAGGTTCAAGAGGCGACGAGTTAATGCTCATAGACTGGAATGAGGCACAACCGCAGACAGAGAAGCTAAGCGAGTTTCGAAGGGTGGAGATGGAGACCGTCTGCAAACAGGAATAGGAAGAGGAGCGAGCTAGTAAAAGCACTCTGGCTTGAATGCATCCTTCTACCTACAAATTTGACTGCTGCTAACGCGGTAATGCGAAGAGATGGCCCTTTGAGAAATTATTACGCAGTGAGTGTTCTTCCCTATTGTATTGTTCTTATGCTATTTTGTGCTTTATCCTGAATGGGATTAAGCTTGACACAGGAGCTTTATGGAGAAATTTCATCCCTTTTGAAACTCGGTCTTGCCATGTGATATCTCAGGCTTTCTTTCCTTCAGTGTACATAGTATTCAAGGTTCCATGTGAGGACGTGGACCCACTAAAGATGGGCCCTCACTAGACCGTAAACCTGTCAGCACCTAGATCTTGGACTTCAAAGCCCCCGGAATGCTGAGAAATATATCTGTGCTCTTTATCAGTTCCGATACTTGGCTATAGCAATCCAAGTTAACTAAAGCAGTAAGAAAGTTCTCTTGATTGTTTTAATTTTCCTGGTGAAATACAAGAAAAGGTCATAGGCTGAAAACAACAACAAAATAAAAATGAAGATGGCCTGATTATTGTGAGAAAAGTTTGAAAACCTTTTGAGAAAAATGAATATTAAGATGAATGAGGGTGAAGATAAGAATTTCTCTGCAATATCAGAGGCACAAGGGAGTTTGAAATCTAGGTCTAGATTTCTGAAAGAAATAACGTTCTGCAAGATCATCTTGGTCATTGAATATTGAGGGCTACAAAGAGTATTTAAATACAGTACATGTGGAGGAGAAAGGACTGTTAATGTGTGTAAATACTTACTGAAATTTAGGGTTTGTTTACTTAGCAGTTGTTAAGTCATATCTCACATTAAAACCTAGATTTAAATCAGCTGAACAGAGATAGCACATAAAAATTCTCCATCTCTAGGAAACTCCCAGTAGCTCCTACTGGTCTAGGCCCTACACTACATGTAGAACTTCATGATATGGAATATCTAGGGGAACAATAGTACATTTTGTCAAATAAGTGTTTTTCTACGTATCAAATAGTGTCATGTCATTGAGTTTAACTCAATCCTTTCAATTATCAGTAATGCATTTCCGTTATAAATGACTCCACATGAAAGACAGTGTGGACACTCACAGACATGCTGCCCAATGCTGCTGGTTAGCACCGGTGAATAGAGAGTTTAGTTAGTTCTCCTAGCACGGATGAAGCTTCTGCCTCTCTCCGCATACCCCTATCTCCAGGATAATAAGTAGAATGAACTTTAAGGAGTTGTGGGGTTAATCCATGTAGAGCACATCATAAGGGACTTTTTGTAATATAAGAGATTGGCTTAATTAATTATTCATATGGCACATTGTTTCATACTCATAAAATAATCAGATTATCATCCATTATAGAAAAATAGCTCTGCACCCATGCATGCTTGACCATGCTAGAGCTGAGGCTCAAAGACAGAATGGGCTTTTTAAAGTTTTAAAGCTACTCTACCATCTTGGTTAGTGAAGGAGAGTGGTTTTTATTTTATATTGTACCTCTTATATCAATTGGGAAAGCTGTGATTGAACTACTAGGGGGTGGTGATCAATAAACATTTAGAGCCATAAAAATATAGGTTTCAAGTAGAAAATCGCTTCATTTGTTTATTAGCATATTCTACTCATTTTAAAGTAAAGGAACTATGACAGCATCAAGGCTATACGAAGTCAGTTTTGGGAAAACCTACAGGGTATGCTTTTGATCTTAACAACACTATATAAACATGGCCGTATCCAATAAGTGCAGTGAACACTCGAATAATAATGTCTGTAACTGTGTGTTCAGAATATTCCAGCACCGTTTTATACTATTTAGATGAGTTCTTTCAATAAAGTTTAGTAGATCCTTATAATTTCATGTTACAGTCAAAAATTAAGTCAATGTGTAGCAATATCAGAATTCAAAGGAGGTTCCTTTTAATGTAAAATTGAAAAATGCTTCATTTTACCATCTCCCCCATGCAATAGAGATCATTGTAAACTTGGGCATTTAAATTCTTATGTTTAGAGCAACCCTAAAACATGGCAACTTAAAATATTTCCCTATTTTTGATATCATAAAACTAGTACTTACCTACTAACTCATTATCATTAGTCACTGCCTGAGCATCCAGATTTTTCTTCTATGATACATTCATTCAGTCCTTGCCATAACATTTCAACTAGCATAGTTATGTTTTAAATTTTCAATCAGTGTGATCACTGTGATGTAGTTAACCAAAAACATGAGACCTAGTCATTGACAGCTCAATAAACTGATGACAGGGTAAGCTCCACCACAAAACTGCAATTAGGGCAACAGAGCTCAGGATATGATGCATGCACACAGAAAATGCATTCAACCAGAGTTTTAAAAAAGATATATGAAAATTGTCACAGAAAAAAGCATCCAGGAATATACTTGTAAGTTCTGTTGTCATCAACTTATCCACTGAAATTAGATGCAGTTCATGGTACAGTAAATCTCACAGATTTTTCACTCACTTGGGGTTACAAAGACAAGAATATCTGTTTCTGAGAAAGCTTTCAATTGTACTTTACATACATTAGAAAAATGTATTTCCCTTTATAAAAGGGTATATTACTTGGAATAAAATACCAAAGTAAAGTGTGGGAAATCTAATGGGGGTTTAATGCTTTTCAATATGTTAGTCCTGTAAAATAGGTAATTTACTCAAACAGGATTAATTTGAATAAATCAGCCTAAAAGAAAAGTTTATTTCTATTATCAATACATGAACTATTTTTAACTACCCATCAATAAATTAGATCTTACATATTTCATTTTTTCTCTAAGCTATCTTAATGTATTTTTCATCTACATATAATTTTAGTAACACTCATTTATAGATGCAAAATCATTAATATTTTCATTTAATTAAATATATGTACTTACATTTTAAAATTTTACTTGTTAAACCATATCTGCTGCTTTCCTTTTAAAACATATATTCAATATGCATTCTGCTTAATTATGCACATGTTTAATAATTTTCACTCTTAAATTGAGCTAGCTGTGTATAACCCTGGGTTACTTAAGTATTAATGAATTCATAGTTGTTCTTTTACTAGCTTAGCTTTCTTTGGAGGGATTTATTGTCAAAAGTTACTAAAATATCAGAATAGTTCAAATTTTTTTCTATTTGCTGAACAAAGTCTAATTTTAATTAGTGATAAGAATAATGGATGATAAGCACTGTGACTGTCAATTTTAGATTGTTGTGTTCATTTCGTGTAGGGAAAAGAGAAATTGAGAAAAACCTACTTTGTTGGACTTGAGAAGCCTTCTGAGACAAGCCAAGTAGAAGGACCAATCCTGATCCAACCAGAGAGCTGTGTCTACCAAGTCCAGGTAGGAGTGTCCTCAAAAGCATGCACGAGATAAAAACAAAACTAAAAAAGATAGAATCAATTAAACCACAAGCAACTAAATAAAGACCGTGTTTCCAACTAAAGTAACCACAACTTGCATGCAAACTAACATCTGAGAATAGGCATTGACTTTGTGATGAAAATTTAAGACTATCCCCAGGATTGACATCTGCTACAGGATGCATCTCCACAGTCCTATCTTAATGGCAAACCACTGAGCAAAGCCCTTATATGAGAACCAGAAGCATCAGCCCCAAATAAGAGGCAAGCATATTATTTTGGTTATACTAGCTGCAACAACCAAAACAGGTGGAATTAATGACAAGATATAGACATGTACACACCTCGCCCTCCAAACTTCACATAAGCCACTGAGACAGTATTCCATTTGGGCTTCCCACAACAGGGACTCTGCGTACCCGCCCAAGGATAGCTAGCACAGAATGACATGAAACGCCTTTCAGGGACCTGCCTTCTGTCAGTTAACGTATCTCCTGCCTGGGCTGGCAACAATAATTATAGGTTTGGATGGCTTCCTCCAGGAAGCTCGTAAGCCTGCTATAACACAATGATGAAGAAAGACACTTTCTCTGCACTAAGAGCTGACAGGTGGGGAAGTAGAAATATAATAGTCTAAAACAACATAGAGCTTGAAGTCATATGATTTTTATTGTTCCTATTTTAATAATAGGTCAGTCTACAGATAGTTGTTGATTGTATAACAGGCTGGAAGTAGGTTTTAAATGGTAAAAATTGAGTTGGGTATATAGATCAGAGGCATAGTTGCCTTCCTGGCAAGCCTAAGGCCCTCAATTTGATTCCTGGTACCAAAAAAGCTTTTTAGAGCTGTATTTCACATACCATGCAATTCATTAACAAAAAATGTGAATTTAATAGTTTTTGGTATTATTTGTAGAGGGGTAGGAATCATCACAATCTAATTTTAGAACATTTTCATAACCTTCCAAAAGAACTTTGTAACTATTAGCAGACACTTCCCGGACCTCCCAATCCGGGAGGTTTGGGAGCTCAAGGCAAGCGGTGTTATAATCTATGTCAACATAGGTTTGCCACTTCTGGACGTTTCACATAAATGGAATCATACACGTGATACTTTGCTGTTTAACTTGAGATTTTCATGTATCATATTATAGCATGAATCAGTAATTCATTCCTTTATTAAATGATCTGCCTCAAAATAGTTACTAATTTAAAATATCATTGATCTTTTTAAAATATCTTTTATAATTACATATCCTCTGCGTTCTCCAAACAAGAATGACTTGGTTTAGCTTTCAAATGTCACTTAAACAAAAAACAAGTGTGACAGAGAGGGAAGCTGCTGCTGCGGCTTGCAGAGGGCGTCTTGTTCAGCGGCAGACGCTACGGGGCGGCTCCTGGAAGCTCCCACTGGTCTTATTTCATGTCCTTTTTAGACTGTCTCATACATCATAGAAAATTTATATTCTAACTGAACATAAGTTCTGAATGAAATAGATTTGGTTCAGAACCGGAGTTATGTGGAGAACATTCAGTCAGTTTGAAGAGACTCACAGCAGTTTGCTGAAGACCTTGTAGCAGATCGGACTAGAAATCATCTCCTCACACTCCTGGCTTGATTCGTTAACACAGGGGTTTGCTTAGTGTAGCTTGTAATAATCTTTTGTTTATTTGTAGACTTCTGGAACTACTTTAAATTGAAGACAGTTGTATTAATTCCTTTTCATTTATGAGCTATTTTGTTTTACTGTAAGGTAGATCTTTACATTACTTTCATAATGCTAGGGAAGAAACTATCCAAATGAATCTAATATTTTCCACAATAGAAAGAATGATTCATTTTATATTATTCTTTTATCTTTTTTTTTTTTTTTTTTGTACCAGGAATTGACATCAGGACCTTGTGCTTGCCAGGCAGGCTCTGTGATGCTGAGCTATATCCCCAGCCCCATTTTGTATAGTATTCTTATAAAAATATTGCAAAAATTATTAACACATGAAACTGTGTACCCCCTACTTTCACTAGCATACTCTCTGCTTCTCAGTTTCATAGGCTGCTCACTGAGTAAATTACAGAGGGAGAAGCCGCTGTAATGGCGCCCATCGCGTAGGTATTATCGCCTAGGTCCGTCTGTTTCACTGCCCCGCCAGAAGTCAGACAGACTATCTTTTATAAGGTCATGATGAGCAGTATTTCCTTCATTGTAATGTTAGAAAGCAAGAGTAAAATGTTCAATATCTTCAGAATCTACAACAAGGTTCTTTAGCTTCCAGATGAAATAAACATAGCAGCACCCACCACAGTTTTTGGAAGCATTTGGCCTCCATTCAAACCGACATTCCTGAGACAAAAGATCCAATTGAACAACTACATATCAAATTACTCAGAAGTTTGTTTTTTAATGTCTTGAAATTTTACTGAACTTTTAACCCACGTTCTGAAGTTTTCTTATACGTCTTTACATTTATTTTATATATTATTTCCTTAATAGCTCTGGTGCTGCCTCATTTTATTTAACTTCTGGCTGAAATCTCCATGTTGTTTCCCTGAGAATAACAACCATTTCAATCCTTAGTTTATAATTTGAATTCTACAATATAGTGCAGCCATCACAGACAGACTTTGTATTTCAAAATTTTACCTACATGTACTCAGAATTATCTATGTAGTGTTCATTTAACTGATCAAGCTGCATAGGAAATACTTCAAAGAATCAACAACTGGGATCTCATCTTATTGAAAAGTTTCTGCACATCAAAAGAAATCACCAACAGAGTAAAAAGAAAACCCATGAATTGGGAAAAAACTATTCAACTGCCCCTCAGACAAAGGACTCCTATCTGGAACATCTAAGAATTTAAAAAATCAGGTCCCCAAACTTCAAAGACCCAGTCCAAAAACTGAGATGAATATGCACTTCTTAGATGAAAAAATATGCACTTCTTAGATGAAAAAGCACTAATGGTGAATAACTATATGAAAAAATGTTCATCATTAGTTATTTGAGAAATGCACATTAAAACAACACTGAGATTCCATCTCACCCCACAAACAATGGCTATCATTAAGAAATCAACCAATAATAAATGCTGGCGAGGCTGTGGGGAAAAGGGAACACTTCCCCACTGCTGGTGGGAGTGCACATTGGTGAAGCCATGGTGGAAATCAGTCTGGAGATTCCTCACAAAACTAGGATTAGAAGTCTCACTTACCCCAGGTATTCTCCTCAGTATTTCCCCAGAAGAATTTAAAACATCATACCACAGCGATATATGTGCACCCATGTTCATAGCAGCACAATTTGTCATAGCTAAATCTTGGAAACTACCTAAGTGCCCATCAACTAGGGAATGGATAAAAAAGATTTGATATTTTTATACAATAGAGTATTACTCAGCTATAAAAAAAAAAGATAAACTCAAGGCTTTTATAGGTAAATGGATGCAACTAGAGACTGTACTCATAAGTGGAATAAATCGGACCCACGTGTGTAAACATCACATTGTCTCCCTGGTGTAAGAACAAGAAAGAGTAGGTAAAACACAAAATGTACACTAGATAACAGAAAAGGGAAAGAAATTGCTCAAAGGAAGGAACAACTGGGATGAGGGAAAGAAAAAGTACTAAGGCATTATACATATATAAAAGGATACATGGCATAACTGTACTGCTGATGTCTGATGGTTTATTGAGGGGAACAGTTAATGATTAAAAGATTTTTATATATTTTCACCAATTTTGCATGTTTATGTCTGGTAATCTGAGCAATTTATATGATGACAACAATTATGCAGTAGAACAACCACTGGTGAATTCCTACAATCCTGTGTAGTGAAACTATGTATTGTCTCTAATGTTCTTTTAAATTATTATTTTCTTATTCCCTTTAACGATTTGATCAACCTTCTATTCTTACATCTGGTAATCTAAGCAACTTAATTGTAGATAACACTATGTAATACAACAACCACTGTTAAAGCCTATCTCTTGGTTTTAAACCCTGTATAATTTTTAATGTCCTTACTTTGTTTTATTTGTATTTTGCTATTGTTCTTTTTTTTGTACTATTTTCTTTAAAATAAAAAAAGAATGATGAGAAATGCCTAAGCCAGCTAAGCTGTCTGAGGATGAATGCTCAGAAGGGCTCTGATTCATAGAAAACAGTCATTTTATAATAGAAACACTTTAATATTAAGTGCAGCAAAAATGAGCACATCACACTGTGTCTTTCCTTTGATAGCTAGAGGTGAACTGAGGATTACTTGGGTTCCAAGGTTATCTGTTCTGCTTTCTGGAGAGTCACTTCTGTGCTCTCATCAGGTGAATATGGAAACATCTTCAGTCCTTAGTTAAGAAACTTTTTTAATGTTCTCTTTTCAACAATTCCTAAAACTGAGTCCTTTCTCAGCATCTTTAGAAGGTCCTGCAATTCCATAACCTCAAAAAGAGAAGTTATAATTTTATAAATATAGGGATTTGATTTGCGTGGTTCTTTTCTTTTGAACCACAGCACAATAATTACATTTTATCCTGTTTCCTTTTTTGTATGAACACCTTAGTCATCTTTAATTTTATAGGAATGTATGTAGGAATATACTTATAAGAATATTAATAGAAATAGGGAATCTGGAATAAAAGAGTAACACTGAAGCATCAGATGTGAGGTAGGATGGATGTTAAGAAGGATAGTTATACGTCTTGTTTAACATTTTTCCTGATGTACTTAATTCTAGGATAACCTTCCGTATGTAAAATGTTCTGACCTGGTTTCATTCACTTGAACTGTAAGTGTCACACAAGATCTTTGAGCAGCAATGGGTAATAGGCTTCAATTATAATCATTCTAGAAAACAGTGTAGTAGCTGCCTCTCTATGCCATTCCTAATATTTCCCTGGAAAATCTTTTTCTTTATCAGCTTTTTTGGATGTCATTGACATACAAAAGTTATGTATATTTGAAGTGTATGAATGTATTTTTAACATACATGTACACTGTGAAATGACCACCACCATCAAGCTAGTTAACATATATATTATCTCTGCATTGCTTACATGAATCCTGCAGAAGTAAGATGAAATTACAGGGAACTAAATGTGAGGTACGTTTGAACTCTTACTATCTTCACACCTATATGTTATGTTTCAAAATAAATAAGTTTAGAGTTACCACCTTCTGATTATATGGTTCAAGGATTTCTAAATTCAAGAGAATGTCTAAATTGCAAAAGAATATCTTAAATGTCATTCTGATTAGTATTTGAAAAAACTACTTTGAAGCTTCTAACAATCTTAATATAATGGTATTCCAGACACATAACTAAAGGCTTTAAAACATTTTTTGCATTAACAATATTCAAAGAATTCTGTGTGTAAGTGAAGATGTTAATGCTTTTGGTGACACTTCGAGTTACAGTGTCCATTGCCTTTGGTGAAGATCTGAAAGAGTTACTATAATATTATATTATCAGAACTATTCTATCATATTATAAACATTCTACAGTTGTAGAAGCTTTTAAACTAATTATCCCCATGTTTCCTCCAAAGTAGAATTTGTTAGGATAAAAGCCATTTTCAGTGCAGAATTTGTTTCCTGCTACCCATCAACTACCTGCTGTGGTTGGATGTGGTTTCCCCCAGTGTTTCACGTGTTAGAAACTTGGTCCCCAATGCCACAGTGATAAGGGACAGGAGCAGAAGCTTTGAAAGGTGAAATTTCCTACTAGCTAATAAGGCCTCAGAGGCTCTGCCCTCAGGATTATCTAATGCTGGTCCCTGCTAAGCAGTAAGGAAATTTCCATGAAATTTTCCATGAAAATGAGTTCCTGTGAAAGACAAACCAACCCCAGAATCATTGTCTGGCTCCCTCTGGCATTAGGTGAAAATCTCAAACTCTCTCTCTTCATGACGCCATCTACCCTGAGTGTCTGTCTAGAGCCTGGGTTAGATCCCCAGTTCCCAAATCAGACCTTAAATCAGGCCAATAAATCTTCATGTGGCCTCTCTCAGATATTTTGTTTATAGCGATGAAACTGACACACCAGCACCTTGTAGTACAGCTGGCGCACCCTCATCACATTGTACAAGTCTCTCAGTCTCATGTTCTAACACACTTTGGAGGGAGGGAGAGACTCGGTGACTAGAAGGAAGCCCGATGCACTAAGCGGAAACGGAGTGAGGACAGCTGTTCCTCAGCGCTGTTCACTACTCTACCCCTGAAGCCTAGAGAGAATCGCATTAAATACATACTGAATAAGTGAATGAGAAGTGGCCTGGCCTAAATTGGTACAAGGCCATGAGGCAACCGGAACCTTCGTATTTATTCAATGGGGAAAATGGTGAGGCGATTGCGGCTGGATGTGCCAGACTAGTGGTGAGGCTGGTGAGGCCTGTAACAGAGGGAACAAAGAATTGCAGAACGGACAGGAACAGCCAGATCTAGGTTACCATTAACAGGTAACCTGCTCTGTAGCCAGTTCTGGAAAGAAACTTTCCTCTGGAGTCATACAGGCCTCAGCGGTGATGTCATCTAACGTCTTAGCCCTGTGATATCACAGCCTGTCTATCTGAACCCAGCCATCCCTGTTGGTGACAAAGAATGCTAGTCCATCGGCAGCTGCCTGCTTTCGTGAAGATGCATTCACAGCCTTGGCCAGACCCAGCAGTTAAACTGAAAGCCAGTTTAGGGAAGTCACCTCTACACAGCCCACGCGGCTCGCAAATAAGCACAGTCACACGTGGGTCTGCGAGAGGACGACGTGGGGTCCTCCATATACAACCTCCTACCAGGAGCTTAGTTCATGGCGGGTGGCTAGCTGGCCTCCCTGACAGAGATAGAGAGAGAGAGAGAGAGAGAGAGAGAGAGAGAGAGAGAGAGAGATACCGAGATAGAGATGATAGAGGGTAGGTAGTTAGATGATGGGTGATTTGAGTCAGTCCGTGCCCCTAGCCACTATCGTATGCTGAATATAGCCCGTGACAAATCATTCAGTCTCCAGGGAGCTCACTAATGAACCACATGTACAATAGAAATTTAGGTAAGTTATGAAAACAGCTGAGATTTTCTAAGATTTCATTTTAGGAGCAAATTATTCTGCTCAGAGGGGTTATATAAATGAAAACTATAATTTTATAATATATCTAAATTCTTATTTTTCCAGAGTTAATTAGATCTATTCATTCCATGTTTCCTGTTTTCCACATGATATGGTTTTCTGTGCACTATCGTCCACAGGAAAGAAAATAATAAAGCATGATATTATCAAGTGACTTAATTTACCACAGCCCAAAGGGTAACATACAAATAGAAACCCAAAGACAGACATATTTACATATTATGAAACAATACCACACAATTACCAATGTCCTTTTTTAAAAAAGGACAGTTTCTCCAGTGTGCATCAGGTAGAGAGAAGTAAATAAATGCAGTCTGGAAATTACACTTTATTACACAGTACATTTGAGCTGGGGCATAGTCTTCATACAGAGCCCAGACACAAGTGGGACATAAATGAAATTTTCACTACTATAAAATTACTGCTTTAGCACTTGCACAATTTTTCTAAAATGCTAGCAAAAAACTCTATGGCATTAAAAATTGATCATTTTAAAATTCCCAACCATTCTTTTTAAGGTTAAGGTCATATAATGTCATCTTCCATAAAAATATGGGTATAAAATTAATTGCTTTCAAAACACTAAGCTAATTTATTATCAATTTCAGTGTTTTTCTTAATATTTTTCTACAATTAAAATATTGATAAATCCAAATGATACCTTATTCTACTAAAATACATTAAGTCTGAGTATGTGGAGTAGATGTGAAATTGAAATGATTAAACTTAACCAAAAATAGATAATGCCTACATCTTTTGTGATATTTTTGTACCCTGCTTTCTAATTGTTTACCCCTGCCAAAGGGAATTTTTCTTCTTTAAGCTTTCTGTATTAAAATCCAATATGGTCAATTTCTCAGCCTTATATGCCTTTTTTATTAAATTTGACTAGATGCCTTGAACTAATTTAGGTGATTCCAGAAAGTACATAATTCATGAAGCAAACGTTTCCAGTTGATCATGTCTGGGGATCTGAAATAGACCTTTGTTTTCCCACGTGTTAATTTTGTGCCTGTCAACCTGCAAGCAAATTCTTGTGGCATTCAAAGGAAAACATTTTCATTCTTGATTAGCTAAAAGCAGACAAAGAAGCATCATTGAGAAAGTAATGTAACTGGCAATCTTTAAAAAGTCAGGGGCTATATGACATGAATAAATATGCATGCAGGAATCTCAAAGAAATAGGAAAGTGTACGGAACTCAGATGAAGGGCCATGTGATAGGCCTGAGCATTACCAGTGGAGGCAGAGAGCATGTGCTTAGCACCCATCTATTTATATTCTTCCTGAAACAGCTGTTCTGTACAGTTACTGCATTAGGATTAGAGATGCCTCTAACTCCACACTCTTATAGAATTGCTATTCTCAAAAATGCAGACTAACAGTAGTCAAAAGCACAAGATGACAACTGAAAGATTAACATCAGAAATAGTAACAACTACTATTTTTGTATTTACCATACGTAAAACACTGAATCATGTATTTAATCTTATTGATTTTCACATAATACACTGAAGATAGATATTTAGATGTGAAGTGATATGGTGAGCAAAGATTAAATAGTTTACCAAAGATGAGAAAAGTGATGAATAGCAAAATCAGGATGTGAATATTGATAGGATCATATTGATCACTGATGTAGATACATCTTTTTTATTTTAAAAGGAGTAGTAAAGAAAGAACAATAGCAAAATACCAACACCACAGACAGAAACAAAAACAAAGCAAAAACATTAAAACTTGCACAGGGTTTCAAAGCAAAATGATAGGAATTAACAGTCATTGTTACGTCACATATCCTTATCGGCAGTGAAGTCGCTCAGAGTACCAGATGTGAGAATGCAAGACTGATCAAGCCGTTGAAGGGAATAAACAATAATAATTAAAAAACACTAGAGATGATACAGAGTTTCATTAGACAAGATGGTAGCAATTCACCAGTGGTGGTTATATTGCATATTGTTGTCTTCAAATCAGTTGCTCAGATTATCAGATACAAGCCTGCGAAATTGGTCAAAATAAAAAAATGTAAGCATTAACTGTTCCTTTCAATAAATCACCAGATATCAACGGTACAATTATCATATATATATATATATATATATATATATATATATATAGTCTTCCTTCTTTTTCTTCTTTCCCTCATCTCAGTTGTTCCTTCCTTTGAGGAGTTTCTTTCCTTTTCATATTATCTATTGTACATTTCGGGTTGTATTTACTCTTTCAGGTTCCTACACCAGAGAGACAAAATGATGTTACACATGAGTCCACTTTATTTCACTTATGAGTATGGTCTCTAGTTGCATCCATCTACCTATAAAAGCCTGGGTTATCTTTTTGTAGAGCTGAGTGATACTATATTTTTTCTGTATCAGTGGTTTCTCTACAATTTCAAATCTTCCTATCTTCAATATTTATGTTTTGAATCCTTCCCTTTTCTCCATATCAAATTTTAAAAATTGGTTTAAATGTTAAAGTTTTTACTTGATTTTTCTTATAATTACCCTTCTCTACAATTCCTGTTTTTCAGTCAGCATTTTATAATGCTTTTTTTCCTTTTTTTCCAAGCTAATGCATAGGTACTGATTAGGTGAATAAACCTCATCAAACATCATTCTGAAACTTCACATTACTTATTTTCGTAAGTAGATAAGTGATGAAGATGAAGGTTTCCCTTTATGACTTTAATCTTCTATTTTTGGATTCATTTTCTTCTGTAAGAGATTTGGGCTGTATTATAAGCTGTTATGGTATATATAATATGTGCTGTGTTCTCCCATACTTTAGGAAACATTTGCTTTTATTTGTATGATCTCATTTGGTCCCCACGTATCTCTTTTCCCTGTCCATAAGATGCATCACAAATGAACGTACACTTTTCCTGACACATAACCCAGTGCCAGGTGGCGTGGGTTCTTCTGACCACTGCATTGTTATAAATGAAGCTCACACCGTAATTTTTCCCTCAAATGACATCACAGGATTTTCTATCCAAAACATGAATATCTTTGGATGAAGGAGGCAACCAGAAGTGAAAATAGATGTCAGAAAATTATATATTACACTTTGTAAGGTTTGTATTCAGCATATTTTGAGCCAACATCTGTCCCTTAGATGTAGTCACATAACTGTATGGTTGGGTGTCCAAGCACAAAATACCTTGAAACAATTAAATTATGATCAAAACTCTGAAATTCTATAGAAATGGACAACTTTTACTTCATATATGATGTGGACTATTATAATTCTATTTTCAAAATGTAATGAAAGAATATTCAATGTACTATGAGGATAATTCGTATCACAAAATAAATCATCCTCCACAGTCAATAGGAATTATATTCTGTATGATAAAAACTATTCATCAACATGAAACTCCAATATGTTTATCTGTGAAGTACTTTGAAAATGGCCAATATTTACTGAATATACAATGCAATAAAATTTTAAAGTACACACTTCTTATTAGAAAAAAGACATAATGGTTGAAGTTTTCTGAAGCATTAAGATCACTGTGGAAAATGTCAAAAGAACTTTATCAGACTGTAGAAGGGAAATGTATGTCTTCTTTGAAAAATGGCACACATCATGTTGAAGTCATGCTTTACTTCAGTATTTCTTTCAATAGCCACATTCTGCCAATGAGTAAACTTTTTAATGAATTCTTAAAAAGCTCGTAAAGAAGCATTTGTCTTTAATTGTGTATGAGTTGCCTAAATTGTTTTTATGGAGAAAACAGTAAAATGAAATGTCTTACAGTTGTTAAAAATTTAGCAACTGCAAAAAATCTATAACTAGAAATTCCATTTGACTCAGCTTCAAAGTATCTTCCTAAAAGAGTTAACGACACCACATTACAGTGATACATGAATACCCATGTTTATACCAGCACAACTCGTAATTGCTAAACCTTGGAAGCAGCTTATATGTTCATCAATGTTTGGATAAAGAAAAATGTGATATTTATGCACAGTAGAATACTACTGTTCCATAAAGAAAGATACACTTGAGCCGCTTTTGGAAAAATGGGTGCACCTTGAGACCACAATATTAAATGAAATAAATCAGACACACAGGCTTAAATACTGCATGCTTTCTCTTCTATGAGAAGGCCAAAATATGAATAAAGAGCAGAATAAAGACAGACAGCAGGAAGTAGCATGGTAGGACCTTCTCAGAGGGGAAGGGGAGCAAGAGAGGGAGGGAGGACAGCGGCAGGGCAGAAAGAGTGGATGAAAATCAAGACGTGCTATGTACACAGCAAGGAATGCGAACACTGTACACGGTACTGCAAACATGTAGTGTAATAAAAATAAAAAATAAGGCTTTAAATTTCTATGTTAGTAGACAAAGAATGTGTCATTTTTGACAATTTTATACCCTACTCTGAGTGAAATAATTAGATCATTGGCTCCTTTCTTGCTTGCTTGCTTTCATTTTTCTGGGTGTAGTGTCACATGCCTATAATCTCAGCTACTTGGGAGATACAAGAATTGCAAGTGTGAGGCAAGCTTGGGAAATTTATAAAAACAAAATTCCCCTTCAAATCCTGATAGCCTAAATCTTGGAAGTGGCCTATACGTCTCTCAGCAGAGGAATCAATAAAAAACGTGGTATTTCTCTACAATGGACTGCTATTTTGCCAGGAAGGATAAACTTGAGTGATTTGTAGAAAACGAGGGTGCACCTTGAGACCATACTGCTAAGTTAAGTATAGCTTAACTATTACATGTTTTCTCTTATTTATACGAGAAACAAAAAATACAAATATACAGCAAAACTACAGACGGATAATAGGAAGCTGGGAGACAGATTTACAAAAGGGAAGGAGAACAAGACACGAAGAGAGAGGGAAAAAGGGAGAAGAAAGAGATTCTTAAAAGCACTTACATGTGCTGTGTACACGCACCAACTGCCATAAGGAATATAATTATTACATCCTATAAACATGTACTAATAAAAATGTAAAAGCTATCAACTCCTTAGGTATCACAAAAAATAAAAAGGATGGGTTTTTTTTACTAATGAATTGGCTTAATAGGTGTGGCATATCTTGCTAGAGAGCATCTTATAAGATATCATTATGTCAATAAAATATCTGTACTGTTCATGGGCACAAACTTTTAGAGGGTTTAGAGCTGTTAGAGGTTTTAGAAATTGTACATTTCCTAGATGTGATGGCACATACCTGTAATCCTAGCCCTCCAGAGGCTGAGGCAGGAGGATCGGTGTCAACCTGGGTTACATAACAAGTTCAAGTCCAGCTTGGGCTACAGAGTGAAACTCTGTCTCAAAACAAAAAACAAGAACAAAACAAAACAAATAAATAGTACATTTCCTTTATTTTATAAAGGAGAAATAAAAGTTCTGATAAAACTAGATGATTTATCCAAGGCCAAATCTCTTTATGCTTAAGAATTTTTGCATAGTGGTCTGATTTTTCAGCTTGTTCTCTGTGTGCAGCTTTTCAAAGTTAAGGAAATCATTATTAAATGTATACAAATATAAAGTACACACACCAGAATTATGTCCTCATTTTTGTTACTTCTGTAAACATAATCAAAACTAGCTTGCTCAAATATGCACTGACTGCAAAAGAAAAAAATGTGATAGCAAATGGAGAAGTGGTAAATTCATTAAAAGGAACTTATTAAAAATTAGAGGGTATAAATTGAAAAATAAAATCAGAAATTCAATGCATATGTTTGAAATACAGATATTATTGTTTCTATTTCAAATGCTACAGTTAAATTCATGCTCACATTATGCCAGTTTTGGACCTTGATAGCACTTTGTGGCAGGCAATCCAAACTTTCTCTAATGTTCCAAGCTGTTTATAAGGACTGTAGCCATGTTTTCCATGGCTTGTTTAAATTGCTTCCTTTTTTAATGGCCTACAACGGTCAGAGACTGAGAGATCAGGTGTACTATATACAGCCAATGTATGCAATGGCTGGCCTTCTGATAGGGTCTCCTTATTATTAAATGTTCTCCAGGTCAAAATTCACACTCTTGGCTAAAATTAAGAGTAGTTCTGGTGCAAGGCCATGAGCAACAGAAATTATCACAGGGCTGAAGCTGTACATTTGGGCAAAATGAAAAAAAAAAGTCTAGAAATCAGTTGTAAAGCAGGGTCATTTCCAAAGCAGCTGCTCACTCTTTGAGGAAGGACCCACCCAGTATTATGTTCTCTTTTGCTGAGATCCCACAGCAAACATAATTGCTTTGAGCTTTCACCATTACAATTTTCAAAGAACAGATTTTTAGCATTTGCTTATTTTCCATTTTTTTCAAGTTTGCCCACAATCCTGCATATTCTGTCCATTGTGCTCAAATTCACCCACCCTAAAACAACAGCAAGCACCAAGTCACCAGTACAGAATCTCTCTTCCGTGCTGGCCAGAATCTTCTACACATGGGCATGCCTTCCCTATCATGTATATAAATGGGTGCCACTCTGATATTCGGGATATTTTGCTACAGTAATTATTAATCTCAAGGAAAAAGATGATGGATTTTTCCACTTCTCTTATAAGGGTAGTTCTCTCTAGCTTTTAGATAAAATTTTGTCTGCAAATACTCTTGTCGGAGGAGCACAGCCTAAAAGCATAAAGAGCAATGTGTCAAATCTTAGCTCCTTTCATGGCAAGAATCCTGACATATTATCTTCAAAAAAGCAAAAGTAAATTTGCACATCATTTAATTGTTCTCCACTAGTGCAGCTCACAGAAATTGTAGATTTTAAAAATTGAAGGTTGATGTAAATTCTACATCCAGTGAGTCTATCAGCGTCACTTGTATTCAACTGTGATAATTAACTGATTGTGTCAACTTGAGAAAGAAACACCCAACTACATTAGTCTAGTGTATTTCCAGGTAAGGTTGAGGAAGTTCCTGAAAGCAGAAGACCTGCCCTGGGCCAGCTTGCCCACTGAGCCAAATGAAATGAAGAAGGAAGGTTGCTTCCATTCCTTTGGAGAAGCCCGTCTTCACCTTTCCCTCAGAGGTTGGCTTCTGTCTCCAGTGCAGGACCTTCAGCCTTCCCTTCCCAACCTTTGGTCTCCTGACAGGGACTCAGGATGCCGCAGTGAGCACCAGGCCTTTCGCCAGGTCTTTGGGGTCTTCAGGGCACAGCTTTGTACTTTTCCATGTCTGACTTCCTGGGCGGCCATTGTAAGCCAATCTTATAAAGTCTTATATATTCGTATCTCTTATATTCAATCTGTTTCTCCAGTAAGGACTGATTGATACAATGGCATTTGCTCACTTTGTGTCTGCATCACATTTTGGTAATTCCTACAATATTTCAAGCTTTTCAGTTACTATTATATCTATTAGAGTGGCCTGTGGACAATAATTTTGGATCTCACTATTGTAACAGATTTAGTGGGTTATAACCCATAGGATGAAAATAATCAGTAAAAGTTGTGTGTTGGCTGCTCTACTGAGGAGTAATTTCTCCATCTCTCTACCTCTTCTCAGGTCTCCCTATTCCTGGGGACACAGCGATATTGAAGGTAGGCCAATTAATAGTCAAACAATGGTCTGTAAATATGCAAATATTCACACATCCATTGTTTTATATGAAGCCAGAAATCTACAGCTTAGTGAGGAGGGCATATCAAAAGTCAAGATAGGCAGAAAGCTGGACTTCTTGTGCTAAAAGAGTCAAATTGTGAATATGAAGAAAAAGTTTGAGGAAATTAATACTGCTACTCACATGAACACATGGATGATAAGAAAAATGAAACAAACTCTTTGGTATATGGACAAAATTTTCGTAATTTGGATGGATCAAACTAGCTACACCATTTCCTTAAACCAAATCTTAATCCACACAGAGTAAAACCACACCTCTCAAATTCTATGAAGGCTGAGAAACATGAAGAAGCTACAGAAAAAAATCATGAAGCCAGCCCAGGCTAATTCATGAGCTTCAAGGAAAGAAGCCACCACCATGATATGAAAGTGCAGGGTGATGTAGCAAGCACTGAGGTGGACGCTGCACAAGCTATCCAGAAGGTCTAGCTATAGTAATTGATGAAACTAAGTATGCCATACAATAGATTTTCAACAGGGATGACAGAGCGTTAGCCTGGAAAAGTACACTATCCAGCTCTGTCGCAGCAGGGCAGGGAAGCTCTCTGATTAGAGACTAATGCACCTGGCAACTTTAAAGTAAAGCCAGTGCTCATTTACTGCACAAATCTTTCCAGAATGGTAACAAATCTACTGTGCCAGTCCTCTGTAAATGGAAGAGTAAAGCCTGGGTGACAACGCATCTGCTTACAGTATAGTTTACGGATTACCTAAATCCACTGTTCAGGACCTACTGTTCAGGAAAAGAGTTTCTTTATGAGTTAGTGTTCGCTGGCAATTTTGGTCACCCCTGAGATCAGATAGGGTTGTGTGGTGAGATGAACATCTGCTAATGTAATATCTGTCTGGAGCTGACACATCAAGGAACAATTCTGATTTTCACATTATTATCTAAGAATTACTTCTCATAAGATTTTAGCTACCATACATAGTGATTCCTTTGATGTATCTGCACAAAATATATTGAAAATCTCCTAGTAGAAAGAATTCATCATTCTGGATATCATTAAATATGCCCGTAATTTGTAGGGAGAGGTCAAAACATTAACATAAATAGTGGTTGGGAAGAAGGTGATCCAAATCCTCATGGATGCATTTGGGATTTCATTAGAGGAAATACGTGCATATGTGGTAGAAATTGCAAGACAGCTAGAGTTAGAAGTTAGGCCTGAAGATGACTGAACTGTTTTAATCACATGTTAAAGTTTCAGGGATGAGGACTTGCTTCTTAGGAATGAACAAAGAAAGTGGTTTCTTAAGGTAAAATCTACTTCTGGTAATGTTGCTGCAAACATTGTTAAAATGAACATAAAGGACTTAAAATATTACATAAACTTAGTGGAAATGGTAGCAGAAACTTAAAGGGATTGACTCTAACTTTGAAGGAAGTACAGAATTTTGGTAAAATATTATCAAACAGTATCATATGCTACTGAGCAATCCTTGAGAAAGGAAGAATCAGTCAATGTGGCAAGATTCATTGTTATTTTATGAGTTTCATAGCCATCTTGCCCTTCCCCAGCTACCAGCCTGATAAGTCAGTAACCTTCAACAAGAAGGTCTATCAGTCAGCTGGCACAAGGTTATGACTTACTGAAGGCCCACACCATCATTAACACTTTGTA
Source organism: Dinomys branickii (assembly GCA_004027595.1). Lineage (NCBI taxonomy): Eukaryota > Metazoa > Chordata > Mammalia > Rodentia > Dinomyidae > Dinomys > Dinomys branickii. The sequence continues at coordinate 138,870 of PVLD010002857.1, forward strand.
AAAATAAATTGTTTTTATTTAAGATATGCACATTGATTTTTACACACAATTTAATACTTAATAAACCTTTAAATACACTGGACAATCAAAGAAATTGTGTGATGTTTTAAAATGCAATATTATTTTGTTGCAGTGTCTGGAAGCACAACCACATTATCTGTGAGGTATGCTTATATATAATTTCTGCATATATGTCTATATAACTAAAAGGATAGGACATCTGTTTCAACTGTGAAAATATATCCACTGAAACAGAGTACATTTTATTAACTTTTAAAAGGTTGATTGAGTATCTGTAATGAGAAAAGCACTTTGATTCTTTATGTTTATTTTTAAAATGTTTACACATCTCTTAAATTGTTCTAAACATTTAAAATCTTGTTATGGACTTTACTCAATTTAATAAACTGAGTTTCATTAACTTTGGGTAACAGATCAGAGAAGGAAATACTGTACCCTTCAATTTTTAAAAAGTTTGTTTAAAATTCAAGATATTTTCATGTTTTAGTCAGTTATTTTATTTTATGAAAAAAACTAATTTGCTATCTCTCTAATAAGACGTTACACCAGAGACTTTTAAAGCCTAGAAAACTGGGCTGTTGTTTTTTATTTCCTTCCTTCAGCCTGTGCTTATCAAGAATGCTCTGCTCCAACTGTGCCCTGACCTAACTGCAGGAGCGCACCCTGGACTAGTTCTCACACAGCTTTGGAAACAGATTGGGAAACTCAGAGCTGACGCCGCTTCTTGAGTTTGCTCAACAATTCAGTACGAAAGCTATGCGAGAGACCTTAGAAGATATTTTGAGATGGAATTGGAGCCCTAAAACGTAAGTTTAATAGGTTCAAATGTTTCCTTTAGGCAGGGTGAGCAAGTAGACTTAGTATATCCACAACGTCTGGGAGAGGGTTCCGACTACAGTCAGTATTTACAACACGTGTTGCAGGATGACTAGGCCCCTCCCTGGTGATAACGGAGGAGATAAGCGGAAAGTGATGGACATGGAAGATCTCCTTTCCTCCCTCTTCATTCCCTCAGCTCCCTTGCTCCGCTCAGTAAGGCAGGGGACTGACCTTTGAAGTTCTAGATCCTCTTTGCAGGCATTCAGTCACTGGATTTCTGACTAGGTTGTCAGTGGAAGGCCACACTCTTTAACTCTTTCCCTGGTGTCTCTTAACAGCCACTGCTGGTGTCTGTGGCTCCAGCCTGCCCTGATCAAGGCTGACAGCTGTTTTCTCAAAACCTTGTCCTGGGCTACAGCATTTGTCTTTTCCTTTCTGTTCAGGTTGGAGCGAAAATAACTTATATTCTCATCCTAATCCCTGGTTTCCTTCCCTCTTTCTGTGTTTGTAGGATTCTTCCATTATCTATGCAAAAGACAATTGAAATGTACAGTGAACATTTACATTTTAAAAATTTATTACAGTAAAAGATACATTGCCATTAAACTTCCTCAAGGTATTTCCTCGGTTTCCAACACACTCAACCCATCCTTCTTCCCACTTTCTGAAGCAGCTCTGCAAGTTTTCTCTTTGAGTGTCTTAACAAAGCCAGATGAAAAATACAGTGAATGCTGCCACTGTGTGCCACCAGTGCAAAGGTGTCAGGTGAAAACATTACGTGTCCTCAGCTACCTTAGTCACCAGATCTGGAGCTTTGGAACTGGCTTTTCACCGAAGCCAAATCACTATGAAAGGTAAACATTTTGAGCTAAGTCAGCACACTGAGGCACCCACAACTGCATAAAGACCATCACAGAAGAGCACTTCTAGAACTGCTTCAGAGAATGGCAAGAACAACGGGATAAGTGTGTTCAAACTGAAGGGGAACATTTTGAGTAGGACTAATGGCAATATGTCTCTTATTATAAATATTTTTAGATTTAACTTTTCAACATATTCTTATCATACCTTGCATTTCAATCACACCTTTCTGCATTGAGTTCTCTGCATGATTTGTTTGTTTTTTGAATGGATTCTGACTGTGCTTTCAACTTTTCAGGAGTAAAATGTTCATGTACTAATTAGGCATCCATTTATGTTATGGCAGTTTCCATTCTATCAAAAGCAGCCATGAGTGGATTTTTCTATGGTTTGTGTTTCAAATTTTTTTGGTTGCAGCTCTCTTGACCAAGCAACAGAAAATCCTTCTTAGGTTCATATACAAAATTTGTGGAGGGAAGGTTGGTGATATTTTAATAGAAAAATTCAAAAGTTAGAAAATAAAATTTATGACTTAAAATTGTAATATCATGTATTAGCTGGAGGGCTTGAAACAATGATTTATTGTCTCAAATGTCTAGATGCAAGCGGTGTTTGCAGAGCTATGCCTTCTCTGGAGGCTTTGCAGGAGGACCTGTGCCATGGCTTTCCCCTTGCTGCTAATAGTTTCTGCCAATCTTTGGAGTCCCTGGGGTTGTACAGGCATCATTCCAGACTCTGGTTCAAATATCATGGGGTTTTCTCTGTTTCTCAGTGTCCACTGTTCCCTCTTACTATAAGGGCACAGGTCATTGCGCTAGAGTAGTTCTTCATCCTGTTGGCTTACCTGGACCGCACTACGTAAAGAAATGTCCTGGGTCACATATAAATTACATGCATTCATATATTGGTGCATCTTTGTCCACTAAGTCACACAAGTACATAAAACCTCTGATATAGGCAGATTTTGCGTGGATTGTGCGGTGGAACTGGAGGCAGATTTGGTACGGACTGCTCCCTCCAGTGTTTAATTATTGCATAAGTAGTCTGCACTCCACCACTGTACGAAATGATGAAAAACATCACTGAAAAATGATATAATCACAGAATAATGTTAAGAGTTTGTGATCTTGTGAAGTGGTCCCAGTAGCTCTCCAGACCACGTATGGCCAAGCACAGGTTGAAAAGACTGGTTCTACCTTAGGGCCTACCTTAATCCAGAATGATAGTATTTTAACCTGATAACCATGGCAAAGGTTCAAACAAGGCCACATTCTGGGCTGGACATGAGTTTGGCAGAGTCTCTCCAACCCATTACACATAAAAAGCAAAGTTTATGTGAGCAATGCAGTAAATCACTGACTGACCTGGGGATGTCTTTTCCATGTAACTATGGAAAATCAATTGTAGAGAACTATACTTAATCATTTGTCAGTCATTTATTGAACATATTTTAGATATCAAACATGATGTTGTATATAAAAATATAAGGCAGAAAAACTTTCAGATAAGTGTCTATTATGTATATAAGATTTTTATATGCATATTTGTTATGAAACTTAGAGTTAGAATATTAAATGAAATTTAACTTTTTGATTAATCAAGTAGAAAATTTCTTATATCAAAGAGCCTATAAATACACTGGGTAACAAATAATACAACTTTCTGGATTTTTTCTTCTAAAGAAACTGTTTCCACTCAAAAATGCTAATACTTCATTTTCAAATTTGCTTTTAGTTATCAAAAATAGTTTAAATAACTAAATGCTATTAGTTCAACATCTTAAATCTTGAACAGTATGTCATTTCTGTTGTTATTGATTTTAAAAAGTGAAAAATCATTTTAAAATATTTACATAATTCAGTTAATTTCGTGTTATATTTAGAAGTAATTTAATCTTTTAAAGTGCAATTTCTAATTTACCTTTGTTCAAATTATCCTTTTACTATAAGTATGCCAAATTATAATTGCAAACATTCATGACATTGACCATTCTTAACACGATGAAGTTGTAGAATGTATAATAGGAAATTGTAAGGATTTGTCCTTAATCTCTATATTATTTACCACTTTTTATAAGTCTTTCACTAGTTAGTTTGTAAAAACATTGATTATCTTGAACATTTACATGCAGAGCTATATAACCAAAATGGACAATTTTCTTCCCTAAGAACATTTGTTCTGGAAAAACTCAGTGCTACTATTAAGAAGTGTATCATCTGGACACAGAGACAAAGACACACAGGGAAGATGGTCACAGAAAGACAGAAGCAAAGATTGGGGTCATGCGTCTACAGCCAAAGAATGTTTCTGACAGCCAGAATCCCAGAAGAGAACAGGAAGGAATACTTCCTGGAACCTTTGGAGGTTGCATGACCCTGACAGACCTCTAGCTTGGACTTCCAGCCTCTGGGACAGCAGGAGGACAGATTTCTACTGTTTTAAGTCACCCAGTTTACTGCAGTCCCAGCAGACTAACTAATCCAAAGCTCTAGTCATCCACATAGAAGTAGTAGCATATACTCACACAGAAACATGTACACAGCTCTGCATGGCAGCTTACCCTGTAATAACTGAAAACATAGCAATGTCTACCAACAGTGAATGGATAAAATTTTTGTACAAATGTGTAATGGACAGTGAGTGAATTATTAAGATACTCAATGATAATGCACTTTAAAATAATCAGGCTGTGTGAAAAAATAGAAATTAAAAAGTATATATTGAATGATTCCATTTATATGAAACTCTAGGCAAATTAAAACGATATATTATATTATGATATAAAACACATCAATAGTAACAAGGGATCCATGGGAAGGTGGAGTGAGATAGAAGGAGATACAAAGGGACATAAAGAAACTTTGTTGCAGTGGAAAAGTTCATTATCTTGATTTGTGGTGATAGTTTCATGGGTGTATACATATGTCAAAACTCATTAAATTATACACTTTGTAATGTGTTGTTTATTGTACATCAATTATACTTCAGTAAAGCTGAAAGAAGCTTAATCTACTGACATGAATTCCATGAGAAAGAAGAACCCTGGAGGTGTGCTGAGAAAGCAGTGGGTTCAGGCTAATGCTCAGAGGCACAAAATGCGACCTAGAGAAAATGTCACACCTTGAAGGAGGGATGAAATCGTTGAAAAAAGGGGAACTTATCAGTGTGAAGAAGCAAAACATGCAATGACCCAAAGCAGAGAAACTGGGAGACCTATCACAATCTAAGTGCTTCATAAAGGCTGAAGAAAACCAGGTACGAGAGGTGGAGAGAATGAAGGTAAAATGAAAGCAAGAAAAAAATCGTACAAGAACTTGATGTGCATCTCTGCGACTTTTCTGTAAAGCTGAAATCATTTACAAATTAAAAAAAATTAAAGAGAAAGGAAAAAAGGATCCACACAACCCACATTCTCTTTTAATGAGTTGTATTTTTTCTTGGAAATTGTCAGGAGCTTTTGAATGCTTATAAACACAACATGCTCTATACTACTTCTTTAAAACAATTTTGGGAAACTAAGAAAAATAAATGGCCTATTAGTCATAGATAACATAGGCATTTCTGAAGGAAAGTATTCAAAAAATTCTGTCATCAATTATAATTCAATTTTGCTTGTGCTCACCACAGTCCTTTGAAATCATTGCCTTTGTTTACACTGCATTCCACAGCAGTCTTGGAGTCATCCTTTCAGCAATATAAACATTAGCTGGTATATTATTACAAAGATATTTCAAATTTTAGAGCAGTTTTCAATAACCTAGTTTTAAATTAAAGACATCACTCTGTTTCCTTTAAATCTTAAATGCCTCTTCCAAAATTACAAACCTCATACCTTGCAACCTCCACGCAAAGAAAACACTAGAATACTACAGAAGGTTTTTTATACATCCATTATATTCACACTTCTGCTAATCTCTTGTTCTGCTTGTCTCACCATATCATAGTTCATGTTAATATGTTATGTTTCCTTACTGTCAAATATATACAAAAATAAACATGCATCTATAGAATTTTAGCATGATTTTCATTTATAAAAATTGTATTATATATACCAATGCTAGCTGCAGTATGTCATGAACACTTCTCTGAGATATGTGTTCCTACATTTATTATGAAAAATTACTCAATGAGCTTCTCCTGTTTTATACAAGAATTATGTACACTTCTCACTTTTAAATGGCTAAAGTTGAAGCATCTCCCCAGATTTGGCACTTCTCAATATAGGCAATACCAGCCAATTCCATCTGAGAAAGTTCAGGCTTCTTGGATAGCCTGAGAACAATGCCCACTGCACCTTATAAACATTGTATTGAAAATGATGAGTTTTAATAAACCTAAGGAGATTATTATTGGTTGTGCTTCTTCTAACTCTTGAGTTCTTTCTATTATCCTTTCTGCAATTCAAAATTCCTTAGGTTGATAGTCTTGAAAATTATATGCTGTCTGTATACAGTTGAGTTCCCTGTGAAGGGAAGAGAGGAAATTCCATGCAGAACCTTTCCCGGGGCATTGTGTTAGGATAAATATTTACATGTAACTCTTGAGAGAGTCTAGAAGTTTCATAGTATTCACTGCAATAACAAATTGCAGAATAAGAAATCATAAGTGATGATTTACTTTCATCTTTATCTCATCAAGTCGGATTATGGTGGAGGGAATAAAGCTGCTTTTTAGATTTTAGTCAAAAAAAAGTTTTCTGTATGTGTTACAATCTAGCTATTAGCACATTCTTGTTTAAGTGGATAGGTCAAGTAAGCCATTTCAGACATGGGGAACTGTTCAGTATCATTCCAAACAAAATTGCCAGAACTATGAACAATGCTAATGAAACAACAGTGCTGAATTGAAATAAATGGAATTCACAATAATGCTTTATTTTATGAAATATTTTGCTTTAAGATCCTTTCCTTCAGGAATCTCAAAAACAATAGATATAAACTTGAGAAATTTAGTATTCTGCCCCCCTTAACAAAGCAGAACAATATGAGACTAGGGATTAAGAAGATTCACAGAAAAATTTTAAAAGTATAGAAAATAATTGTCTATAGCAATTTGTTAATTATAGGGTCTTTAAAGAGTTTACAATACTGCTGTTTAAGAAAAATTCTTTCTGCTTAATCAATCCAGTCACTGCAAGCAATAAAATGTTTATGCTAATGTAGAACTAAAGTTTACAAGGCTCTTTCATTTTATCTTCATGAAAACACACAGAAAAGCGAGGTATAGCAAGCAAAGAGATAATGCAATAAGAAAATGGGCAATAAATATTTGGTAAATTGATGGTAAGTTAAGGTGTCTGGGAGAAGGAGGAAGAATGAAGTACTACCACATGAATGATAAAACCAGAAATGACCCTGGAGTTTCCTTGTTTGTTTGTTTTTGCTTTTTGAGATTGGGTTTTGTAATGTAATCCATGCTGGCCTTGAACTCACCTTAAGTCCAGGATGGCCTCGAACTCACAGTAATCTTTCCACCTCAGCTTCCCCAGCATGAACTTTGTATTTTCAAATACATGCTCTCAATTCTATCACTTCTCCTTATTTGAGTAATAATAATAATGTATAATTAAAATCCATAATGTACTTTAAAGTACAGTGTTAGAGTTTAAGCAAATCACACAATTTTGTATTAGAAAGACAGAGATGTTTTAAATAAATTCATTTTTGAACATATGTACATTTATCTAGATGAAATCTTCTGAGTAGTAGTGAAGTACCATGGGACACAAAATGACAGACACAGATACTAATTGCATTTAAAAATTTTCACCACTTTTATTTGTATGTGTCTGTAGTGCATAAGCATTACATTTGGTGGAAGTTGTGCACACATGTACACAACACACACAATACATCTGAATATTTTTGCATTCCCTCCCTGTCTCCTCCTCCATCTCTTGGATCCCACATTTGCAAACCAAAATCTGTCCATTTTACATGAGTATTCAGTTCTGGCAGTAGATCCGCAGGGTGAATTTTATTTCATCATTGGAAGGTCTTAAGAATACAAAAACTATGTAAATTCCAAAGCTAACTAAAGTCAAAGAAAAGAAATAATAAAATTACATTCACATAATTTAATATTTCCATAGGTTAAGAATGTATTTGAAAAATAGCTCTTTCTATTTAGGTAAATATAAATATATTCATGAGGCAGCTTACTCTTTTTAATTTTTCATTCTCACCTTTACTTTACTTTTTTTATTTTAATGGAGGATCATGCCATTCCATGGTTAAAAATACCAAGAATTCCTACAAATATATTGGGATCTTAATAAAAGTCTTTACCTAGTATCGTGAAGTGAGGCCCCTAGAATTACTCAATATCCAGAATTCCCACACCAAAATCATTGTAGGAGCTTGGTAAAATGAACATCCATGGACACTACTACACCTATTAGTTTAGAAATTCCCAGGCTCATGAGAAAGTCTCTATATTTTTAACAAATAAGCTATGAGAATGTTTGTACCCCCTAAATTTGAGATTGTAATTTTTGAATCATGCTTTATCTGCCACAAACAAGGATTGTGATAAATTTGCTGTTCTAGGGCCAACCATAAGGAGGACAAAATCAAAGTTACTAAAGAAAATGATATAATATAACTTATACATATGTACTTATACACCACCACAGAAATCACTACTAACTGTACTGGCTAATGTGTTTTAACGACACAATAATGCATCCTCTACCACTGTCAACTAGGAATGTTTTTGCATTTAATAATCTAATTTTAGTGAACCCAATTTTAGAAGAGCTTTTGCTTTTTCTTTTCTATTGCTTCACTCTCTTCTTAAGACATTTTTTTCACCAAATTGTTCATTTCTTGTAAGACTATATCAGAAAAAGTAAATATTAGCATTGCTGCATTTAAAACAAAGAATGTACTTGTATTCTAAAATATCATACTATATTACAGATATTAAAAAACAATTTATAAAACTGTATGTGATTTTCTGAATCATGTAAAATATCTTAGCTGACCAAAAATTGATATTATTGTTTCATAATATAATTATAGATGAATGTAACCTTAGACATTATTCCTCGATTTACCAATTATTTTCATACCCAGAACTGATACAGGAAAATAAATCTCCCAACCTGAATGATATCAGATGAGTTCCTGTTCTCTAAAACCGAAGAATGAATTTTAGGAACAATGGAGGTTAAGAGCAGAATATATTTATTGAGAGAAAGCTTCTGTCCAAGAGAGGGACAGGGGCCCTGAGTGGGTTACCCCCCCCATTGTCTTTTCTAGGGACTTTTATAGAGAAAAACCATGAGGTGAGGCAGGTCCAAGGTAGGGGAAGTGGATAAAACTATGGTCAGCCAATAAGACTACAGGTATAATAGTCCAGGTAAGACTGAGTAAACTGGGATCAAATGGGGAAGCGAGTTAAGTAGCAAGCGGGCATGAATACAGATCAGGGGCTTTTCCTGTGGGGGTCGGGCTAGTGACTCTTCCTGGCTTTTTAGAAGGTGGTTGTTACTTATTTAGAATATCAATCCCTGACATTTACACCTAGGGAGGTAAGTGGGTACATTTGTTTAGCCCCTTTTGTCATAAGGTCTGGCCCACATGTATCTTTTATGTTGGCTCCTTAGAGGGCCTGGTCATGTCTGACTGCGTATAATATTTCTAACTCAGCTGCCTATAACAGAACCTTTGAAATAAAATAACTGCCATGTTTAAAAATTTGTTTGTATGCATGAATAATAAAAGTCCAATTACTTCACAGATTTTGTATACATATCCCACTGAATCAGTATTTATTGAGAATAGGTTGAGGTTAATATTTATGCTTCTTGGATAGGGCAGAGAACAACACAGAGCTGGAGCTTACTGTCTGGTGGGAGAATGTGTGCAACTCGGCTAGGCTCACACCAGTCATTTTCCCACGCTGGGGCAAAACACATGGCATCCAAAATTCCAAGGAGGACACATCTACTTTAGTTCATATTTTGGGGTTTCAGTCATGATCATCTGGCTCTAAGGAGAAGAGACAATGCAGAAAGGCGTGGCAGAGGAAAGCTGCTCACCTCATGCACCCAGAAACCAGAGGGAAAAGCCAAGAGGACGATACACCCACCAAAGGCACAACCCCAGTGATACACTTTCTGAGCAGACCTTACCTTCTCATAGGACATTTAGCTATGAATTCATTAACAGATCAGGATCATGTTTCCATAGCCCAACCACAAGCCGCACACTTGGATACACAAAACTTTCGGAGGGCACTGTAGATACAACCTGCAGCATACTGACCTTGGGCCCAAAGGCTCATGTCCACCTCTTAGTGAAATGTGTTTAGTCTTTCTCTAAGTGTTGCCAATGTCTTTTCAGCCAGAAAGTCTAAGTCCAAAATGTCCTCTGAGACTCAAGACAAAATCTTAGCTGTGAGCACCTAGGAAAATCAAAAAGAAAGTTAAATACCTTTAGCATGGCACAGAATAAACATTCCAATTCCAAAAGGTGGGTAACAGGACATTAGACAGGAACTGAACGGAAGCAAGATTGAAAAACAGCAGAAGAAAGGATAAATTCTGTAGATTTATGTTCGTTACCTAGGGCAAGTTGTGGTCAGATGTGAATTCTCAAGGGCTTGGACACTGTTGGCCGTATGACTTGCTAGTTGCCGCCCCCATGGCTTCTTCTTGAGCCGGCTCCGTTCTTGCCTTCAGCCTTCCCCGGCAGACTATCCGCACTTCTGGCGTCTCCGACTGCGTGATGTCTCCACCGCACCTTCAGCCTCACTCTCACAGCTTCACACATCACCCTGCTTGGCCTCCCAGGTCTTAATTTGAAATCCAGCTGGAAAGTTCCATGAGCCCACAATTTTTGTCCTCTCCATGCTTGAAAATCCAACACCACAGGAGTGACATCAGATTCTGCCATCAGTTCAGGCCACAGCCTTTCCCCCTGCGACCACTGCTATAGCTGTGTCTGAGTCCCTCGATGGCAGACTTTTGTAGGTAGCTCTGAGTGCACCCTTCGGGTTACTTCTCAACACAAAGAGTTTCAAATGAGCTTCTTCTTTTACAACCTTGACCCTGTGAAAGGAGAGGGCTCTGGGCTCTTCCTGAGATGCCCTGAGGACATCTCCTGATGTTAATTTAAGCATTTGGGTTGTTTTAGTGGAGCTAATGTCTTCCCTAATCACACTTTTAGGGGGGTTCTGGTATCAAACTAATGGGCATAGTGCTTGCCAGGCAAACATTGTGCCACTGAGATACATACCCACCCAATTACATGTACTTTTACCTCAACTTTTTGGGTGGATCTCTTTGTGACAAAATTTAAGCTCTTCAAATTTTTTTTGGTCTGCTGCTTGCTCCCAATTCTCATTAAAAATCTGGCTAAAAGCAGCCAACAGTACTCATACCACAACTGAACGTTAGGCTGTCTTAAAATTTTCTCCACCAGATTACTTGGTCCACTGCCCTTACTCTCAATCTTCTGTGGTCTCAGCACATACAAAATGTAGGTAAATTTCTTGCCATAACATAACACACAAAGACTCTAGTCCAGTTTCCGTGAGAGTTCTTATTCCCTTCTGAAATCCTCTGAGCCTGACCTTTACTGCCTTTACTGCATCAACTCTCTGGTCTTCTGAGCTCTGAACAGAGTCCCCATCAAGCTCTTGTTTATAGTACCCTGGGACTTCTCCAGCGGGCATTTCCAAACTCCTCACTCAAACCCTCCCAAAGCCTTCTAAAGCACATAGTAAGGCACAGTCACAGAAGTGACGCCACTTTTCTGGTACTAATTTTTGATTCTTGTTCCTGGGACAAAATACTCAATACCCAAAATCTTAAAGGAGGAGATGTTTAATTTGCTTTTAACATTTTGGCGTTTCAGTCCATGGTCATCTGGTTCTGAGGCAAAAATAGCATAGTAGAAAGACTTGTTAAAGAAAAGCAACTCACTGCATGGCAGCCAGGAAGCAGAGAGAGAAGAGAAGAAAACAGGGAGAGCAATCTATGTAAAGACAAGTTCTGAGTGACGCGGCTCCTCACACAAGACCCCAAATGCTCATAGCACATTTAGCTACGAACTAATGGATGGATCAATCTGTTACAGGCAGCTGAGTTAGAGCAAAATATCACAGGCAGTCAGACAGGGCCAGGTACTCCAAGGAGCCATTATGGAAGACAGGATACCTTGCAAACGGAGATGTACTTACTGTGTGCCAGACCTCAAGACAAAAAACTAAACAAATGCACCCAGTCACCTCCCTAGGGATGGACATTAGTGATTGATATTCTAAATAGGTAGTGATCACCTTGAGGAGTCACTGAACCAAACTTACAGGAAAAGCCCCTGTTCTGTATTCATGCCCGCTTACTATGTGACTCACTTCCTTCCCCATTTGATCCCAATTTAATCAGTTTTACCTGAACAAGTCTTATTGGCTGACCACAGCTTTGTCCCACCTCATACCCACCTTGTGATTTCCCATCCCCACAACCTTGCTCCCACCTTACCTGGTGGTTTTGCTCTATAAAATCCTTGGAAAAGACAGGTTCCCTGTGCAACCCACTTAGGCCCCCTTCTGTCTCTCTCTGGGACAGAAGCTTTCTTTCCCTCAATAAATATATTCTACTCTTAACCTCCATTGTTCCTAAAATTCATTCTTCTATTTTAGAGAACACGAACTCATCCCAGATATCTTTCAGGTTGGGAGTTTATTTCCCTATATCAAATCCACTGCTGAGTATTGAAATCCCCTTATCCAATCTCCTTCTGAAAGCCCCACATCGGAACACATGGGAATTTAGGGGGACATTCTAGATTAAGCAGTTAAGATTTGATCTGAAAGGTGATATAAGGAACACATCAGGAATACGAAACAAAAACTCTTGAACCCAAAGAGATAAAGGTGAGGAACACTTTCAGGAAGTACAGCCTATTTAATTGAAATTAAATGTTAAGAACCAATAGCCAAGTAAAATCCTTATGGTTAAGTAACGAAGAATAATAAATGTGCTTTAGGAATTTAAAAGCAACTTAATATAGTTAGGATTTACAGTGCATATATGTGTCTAAGTGTGTGTCAGAGAGACAACTGTATAAAAGTAGGAAGGGGCTGGATATGAGCCTGATAATATAATCAGTACCTGCATAATGAAGGGCCTTTTGCGTCATGTTAATATATTTGTGTTCTTTTCTAAGTATAGTAGAAATCTGTGAACAGGTTTCAGTTTTCAGGAATTATATAATCAGATTGTTTATTGTAAAGAGAATTACAACTGTGACGTACGTTAGTTTAAGGTAACCAGATAAAGATTACTAAGAGTAGTTAGGACATTGTTGCAGTATCTAGGCAGTGGTGCTTGAAACCAGCATAGTGGCAATAAAAATGGAAATTGAGAATAGTAAAGCTGACTAATATTTGTATTTCAGAATAAAGAAAAATAAACAGGAAGAATTACATCTTTATGTCTAGCTCAGGGAATGTAACAGAAACTAGTGTTTTTTGCAGAGGTAAAGAGCGTAATAGAAAGTCATGGGTGGAGAAGTAAGGGGAAGGTGAAGAGTGCAGTTCGCAGCATGTCAGTCCAGAAGTGACTGCAAGATATTTCTGTGACAATGTCCACAGGGTATTTGGACACATGTGTCTGGGTAAGAGCATGGATGTGGGAGGTGCTACATCACCTGGTGACTGAAAACGCATAAAATGATTCAGTCTCCCATGGAAGGAGGCAGAGTGATGGAGAGAGCCCATGACACAAGCCTGAGATATTTAATGCATGCTCAGAAAAGTCTGTGAGGGAACCTGAGACAGAACAACCCTAGAAGAAGGAGGTAAATAAAACAAAGCATCTGAGTCAGTTGCTAAGAACAGAGACCAATTGTCCCTAAAGAATGAATGGAAAGCAAGGATGCAAAGACTGCACTTTGAAAACGGACAGCTGTTAAGAAGAGAAATATAGGAATCCCATATGTGTGTGTGTGTGTGTGTGTGTGTGTGTGTATGACAGTGTTGCATATGTGTGTGGTTTTTTTTTTTAAATAGGAGGTCTTCAGCTGCTTTAATGCCTATGGAATTCATCAAAGCAGAGAAAAAGATTCAAAATATGAATATGAAAAATGGTTTAATTAAAATCATTTGCCTATAGTATTGAAATATATTTCAAAAGATTAAAATTATTTTTTAGAAAAGTAAGTTCACTACAGAATATATAACATGAGGTTAAATTCAAAATGACAATGTTTCTACACTCAAAACAAGAGAGAATAACTTGGCTGTCAGAATCAATACAGATGCACAGGTGACTGTGCATCACAGCACTAAAGACGGGAGTGGAAAGCCAGTGATTGAATTCAAGGACCAAAGCCACAAAAGAAAGCCTCTCCACTTTTCATAGAACACACCCATCTCCCGTAGGTCATATCTTTTATTTCCATACCGATGATTGATCTAGGGAAATAATAAAGGAGGTGCAAGTTTTAACCTTCAGCTCTCTCTGTTACAGGTCATTAAACCCACATATGATCTAAGGCAAAATATGTAGCCTCAGTCTCAGTTCATTCCTTTCCCTGCTAAACATACATTGGCTAATATCCCACAGAATTTTTCATGCTTTCCTCTAGGTTTGTTTACTATGTGGTTTCTCTGAGAGATAGTACATTCAACCCGCAACACAGTAGCCAATTTTTAAAAATGTGGATTTCTTCTTGAACGTGAAGATGTGTAAATGATACTTGCACTATGAGGTGAATAGGAAAAGACACTTGGCAGGCCAGTTATTTCTACAACTATGATTATAAACATGGCAAAGAAATTTCAGCTGTAATCCATGGGATTTTTATTTGATTACTGATTATTGCGAATGCATCAAAAACCTGACTTATAGTCAAGGTATGTGTATTTGATTGTAAGAAGATGAAAACTAGAGACATTTTATTATTGTGCCAGAGGCCTGAAGAAAATAGCTGGAACATGAACAATTAACCTTGTTTCTTTTTCCTATAGCAATCTCAACCTCTGCAGCGAGACTTGAAGACAGAAGGAAAACGAGCAAGCACCACCTTAAATCAACTTCTACCTATTGCAGAACACTAAAATAAACAAAAACATCTCTTTGGCACTTACAGCAATGATTTATGGAAGTAATCACATTTGGAAGCAACAGACATATTAAAATTACAAAATTGTTGTCTATGAGTCAAATTCCATGTATGTATTTTTACGTTATAAATCCATGTTGTCTTTTCCAATTTTTTCTAAAAACACCTTTTCGATAAAATATGCAAATCTAATCCTTAACTAAAGAGAAGTGTTGGAAAGAAAACAGATCCTTTGGCTGGTTTCTTTTTTGTTTAGTAATGCTCTTCGAGGGAGCAGAATATGAATGCTGTAATTTTCTTTTTGTATAGAGTTTGTATCTTTGATCTACATTCATGTTAAATAAACTACTTCTGCATATAAATATTTGGTCAAGCTGCATACCAGAAACTGACTTTAACTTGAGCAAGAACTACTGCTGCCTTGCCGGGTCTTCTGTTTCATACTACGAGTACAAAGGAGATCTTGGCAAGCAAAAGACAATAAATATGTATTCAATGGATGAATTTGCTTCATTAATTAATCTACATTAAAGTAATCTGACCAAATGTACATTGGAACTAAGGCTTTTAAATTCTAGTAATATAATAAACAGAAAGCTACACTGACTTTTAAGTAAAGTCTTAACTTTAACACTATGAATTAAAATATTAAAGATTAATATAGATAAACATGGAAAAGGCACAAAGTAAATGAAGTTATTACTCAAACCTAGGTCTTTTTTTTTATTATTTAAAAAAAATAAAAGTACAAAAACATATTAACAAACACACCAATTAGCATAAAAAATAGTACAATCACAACTAATCTATAGACAAGGTGACATGGTCTCAACAGTGGTTATTGCTTTATCCATTGATATTTTCGAAGTGAAAATATATGAACCCATATACAGACATGCAAATTTAGTCAGACAATTAATCCTCTCAACAACAGAAAAAGCACAAAAACCAAAAATCCAAAGACAAAAAACAAAACAGGCAAACAACAACAACAGCAACAACAACAAAAAACCACCAATAGTTGCTGCTTTGCATATTGATATCTTCGAAGTGTGTGTTCAGGATAACACATACAGACATACAAGATTGATCAAATAACCCGTCATCGATTATTCCTTAGCATTAAGTGATACAATACAATAGTAGAACCATGTTAGCCCTCCTGCATATATGTATATTCATATGTACATACATACATTTTTGTCTCTTTCTTTTCTCCTTTCCCTCGTCCCATCTGTACTTTGTTTTAGAACAGATTTCCTTCATGTCTCTTAGTTTATATTCCCACGCTCGGGTTCTTACACCAGTGACAATACGTTGCCTGCACATGTATCGCTGATTAATTTCACTTATGAGTATGGACTCCAGTTTTGTCCACTTGCCTACAAAGTCCCCAAAACTGTCTTGCTTTATAGCTGAATAATATTCCATTATATAAAAAAGCCACAATTTTTTAATCCAGCCTTCTGTGGATGGGTACTTGGGTTGCTTCCACATTTTAGCTATTACAAATTGTGCTGCTATAAACATGGGTGCACATATGTCAGAGTGATATGATGTTTTCAGATCTTCTGGGAAAATACCCAGAAGAGGAATAGCTGGTTTGAATGGAACCTCTAGACCTAGTTTGCTGAGAAATCTCCAAACGGCTCTCCACAGTGG